>JARFJB010000390.1:0-227500 GCA_036346205.1 Vesta saturnalis
ATTTTATTCCTTAAAATCATGTGACAGTCAACATGCGGTGATAAAATTATCACCGATTTGATAACCTATTCTGAGATTTTGTTTTTGTATTTTAACCAATGAAGGTAATCAAAAATGTACCATGTGACATGTGAATTATATTCTCGCGGTAATAATGTAGGTAGATTATTCCCAATATAATAATTTTTTGATTGGCTAAAACGTACACACATGACATAAATTGTTCTTAGAAACGTCATAACATAATCAAAAAACAATTTTTTAACGGGCAGCCGATAACTGTGCATTTGATGGCCAATTACTGTAATCTTATGGTCAACCACTAGACGTTTCGCATATTTTCTAAAAATATGTATTATTTTATAAGTATAATTTTTTGGGATAGAATGAAGGTTTGTTTTTAAAAATCCAATGCATGTTTCATTACATAAAATTAAAAACGCATTATATGCAGAAATAATGCAACTAATCCTTAAGTGGCCAATAACTGCATCCGTTACTCGATATGTTAATTATTAATGTAGTCATTTCTATTCTAAATTTAGCAATGACCAAGTGAATGTTTCTGGTTATTCATTTCCTTGAATCCTTAATGCTATTGTAAGAATTGTTAAAATGTAGATTAAAGCGATTGTATTTAAATAGAGGTTGTACAGTAAAAGCTTATAAGTTTGACATAAAAATGACTCCAGCCGAACAATATGTCACACGAAACAGTTTACCGCTTCTTACGGCTCTTGAAATTTTACCAACCTTTAAAAATATTTTGAAATGGAAAGATAACTGCAAAGTTTTAGATATTGGTTGTGGACCTGGTAACGTTACTCATGATGTACTGTTTCCTATTTTACCGCCATCAACACTGGAATTAGTTGGTATCGATAAACATAATGGTTTCATCGAATACGCAGAAGAACATTACAAAAATGAAACTCTTTCCTTTAAAGTATTGGATATTGTCAAAGATAAAGTTCCAAAAGAGTACGAGCAATATTTTGACTACATGACTTCATTTCTTTGTTTTCATCAATTTAATAATCATGAGTAATTATAGCCATAAGACATAAATGTGGAATATACTGCTTTATTCTTTAGAGTAGCTTTTAATAATGTAAAGAAAATGTTAAAAGCTGGAGGTGAAATGCTGCTTTACTTTCCCTCTAATTCAAATATATTTCCTTTGTATGCCGCTCTTTCAAAGCAGGAAAAATGGAAACCTTATCTCGTTAATTATTCCCAATATTGTAGCCCTTATAAAGATTCTCTAAATGCAAAAGAAGAAATGGAAAACTTTTTTAGTAGGATGGGTTTTCAAATACGTCTGCTGAAGATTGAAGATAAGGAATCCAAATATTATTTAAAAGATTTACCGCGTATGTATAAATTTATTACTAAAACTTTAATTTTATTAATAGACAAGGTTACTTTAATTAGTGCCGTAGCTCATTGCACCTCCCGGCAACTGTAAACATCGTGCTCCCTCTCTAAGACTAATTACTTGGGCAACAATATTTAGAACCTGCGGTATCACAGGAATCACTTTCTGATCCACCTCAATTAGTCAGTTATTTTTTGCTACCAAAGAACAAAAATTCATGCTTTAAGTCAGGCAAGGTGTATCCTCCCCTTATTAGCTTCTTCACCAAACTTTTGTGGCTAATACAGAATTATACCATCTTTTTATTATTTCAGATGTTATGCTTTCATTGGGATTTTTTAAAATACCAAGTGATCTTAGTAGTGAATTTGTTGGCGATTCTATCAAAATATTTAGAAACCTATTTTCCTTGAAAATTGATGAAAATAATGAAGAGTATCTAGAGCTTCCTTACACTTTAGCTATTTTACACATTGTAAATAAATAATTAGAAATTCGATATGGATAAGTATACATGTTCGTAAGTACAGTAAATAAAAATGTAATAAAGTACTCTTGCCTTTTTATTTTGGCTTTATCAAACAAAAAACATGATGTAGAAGGTGTAAAAGAGGGGACGTCAGTAATAGTTGCAGCATAGGTGTTTGAAATTTCTGGAAGATTTGGAGTTGGTTGAAATCTCGAATCAACTTGTTTAATGATATTTTTCCAAATTTATGGCACTCTAGGTGTGTCATCTCGCTTATTGAGGGCGTTCGGTCTTCTTACAATTTCAACTGCTTTTCAAATAATTCTTGCTAGTAAGATATGTAGAGGAGCAATTAAACGGATATTGTTGGATTTAATTTGGTGTTCTGTGTCTAAATGATGTGCAGCCAAAAACGATGATGGATTGTGCTGTTTAATTGTTAGTTTGTGTTCATCGGCTCTCGCATATAATATTATATTAGTTTGTCCGATATAAGTTCTTCGACAGTTGTTGCACGGTATCTCATACACTCCTTGGTTTTCATTGGGAATTTTGTCTTTGGGGTTGTTAAAAGCTGGGACAAAGTTGAATGAGGTTTGAATACCGGTCTAAAGTCGTTTTTGGGAAATTTCTTTGCTATTCTGTCTGTAATTCCTTTTATATAAGGAAACTTGCGTTCATAGTTTGACAAGTTATTATTTCTTGGTCTCCCTACTTCGTTGGTAATTTTCAATATTTCTTGATCTTTGTGTCCATTTTAAAGTAATATTTTATTAGTAGTCTTCATCTCTTCCATTTTAGAGTTTTCGACAGATAAGTGGTAAAGGCGGTATATCAAGGATTTCATAACGCTACGTAATTGACCAGGATGATGGTGCGAAAGAGAATTCAAGTATCTATTCGTATGAGTTGGTTTTCGATAAACTTTGTGGGTAAATTTACCATTAGGAAGTCTTGTTATCAGGGTGTCCAAAAAAGGGAGTGAACTATTTTCTTCAACTTTCATAGTAAATTTGATGTTGTCGTTAATCTTGTTAATATGTGTCGTCAACTTAACGAAACCAACATTTAGGTTTTAAATCTGCAGAATTTAAAACAATGGTGTCAAAATTTTCCATATATACATTCGCAAAAGCTGGAGAGTGGCGAACGTGTAGGTGCTCCTTGAAAATGCTTGTAGAATTGTCCTTTGTATGTAAAATAGCTTGAGTGCATGCACTGGTTTATCAATTTGAGTATATCTTGGTTTATTGAGTGTTTTTCTTCTAGATCGTGTCTTCAATAGGTATTTTGGTGAAAAGTAATGTTATGTCGAAACTAACTAAAATGTCGTTTGGAGACAAGGGTACACTTTTGAGTTTGTGTAGAAAATCGTAAGAGTTTTTGACGTAGGATGCAGCATTTTCACAAATCGCTTGAATAATTTGTGCTAAATAACGAGCAAGGTCATGAGTCGGAGACTTGAATGCACTGACGATATGGCGTAATGACCAGTTTTCCTTATGTATTTTTGGGAGTCCGTATATTTTGGGGATTCTTGAACTCTTCTCTCTTGGAATTAGTTTCTGTTTTGTTTCTTTGTCTAATTTTGTAGAATTAATGATTGATTTTGTTGTTTTTTCTATATAGGTGGTAGGATTATACTGATTTTTCTTATATTCTGAAGAAGTTAACAGTTCAGTTTTAAACCGCATATCTTAACTCGTCGTGTTGGTGGTAAAGTGTTTAACTAAAGGGAATATATTCAAGTGTAAGTAGGTATTTTTATATAAATGAAACTTTACAAGCCTATGTAACGTATCAAAATAAAATATTGCCTTGCAAAGGTATCTCATTCGCACGCGGGCTCAGTAAGCGGAAATCTGCTAAAATAAAAGAGAGTACAGGGCTCTCACTCTTGTATTTGGGTGAAATAGTATTGTTGTTTGTTGTTTATATTTATATTTGTGTAGAGCTGAGCCTGATGAACGGGTACAGAATACTGCTTGGTTATTAATTGTAATAGGCAATTTCCAAATGTGTACATACTCCCGGGTCCAGATGACCATTAAACACCTCGAATTTTATTTTTATTGTTTTTATTGTTGTATAGATAAATGTGTAACCTGAGAAAGGGGCGCTGTATTTTTCTAACGCACTCAAACTTGTACATCGGTCACGATGTTATGATTTATTTACACCTTACCCTTGTAAGGCTTTGGTTTAAGGAGTTTTTTTGTCAGTTTGTTTAAGTAGAATTATTTGCCTGCGAACGGATTTCTCTTTATATGTAATTTATTGTAATTTTACGTATGTATTTTGTGCTTTAGTAGTCACTAAACAATTGTGTACGTGTAAATAATTTGTCTATTTTCTTTTGTCCTTACATTTAGCTTATTATCAACTGTGCAATTTTACTGTTGTTGTATTTTATGTGTACCGTAGTTTGCCTTATTGTTTTATTTACTTATTTACTTAAAAACCGGCGTAATTGGTTTTAAAAGGCCACATGTTTGGTATCACGATTTTTATTCTATTGTATTTCTGACACAATTGTGAGTGTGACTACATGGATTTTTTATTTTGTTTATGTGTATCTAAACTGCTCGTTATTTATTTTTCTCTTAATGTTATAATTTTGTACGCCGTTTAACCAGATTTAATGGTATTTTGTTATATATTTAACCCCTTCATGGTTTTTCTTCGTTATTTGATTTATTGCGGTACTTGTGAAATTACGTATTTATGAATAAAGTGGGTTTCATTGGTGGTTCTTTCCCACAATAGTATTTTAACGGGCTGAACCGCCATTGCGGAAAGCTCGTTAATTTTAATTTGAGTAGTTTCATTGTTTACCTGCTCCACATGATGCAACACTTTACCACGTCCAGTCTATCTCAGTCAAATAGCACAAAGTACCTACCACTAGACGACCAATTCGTTTGATCAGATTTGAGGTTTGCGGGTAATTAAATACCAGACCTGTAAATAAATTCTAATGTTTTAATTATTGCCAGGAAAGTCAAAGTAAGGCAAGCAGTTAATTTGAATAATAGTAACATTATTGCCAGTACAGGCAAGATGAATCACTTAGCGCTTGTTTTGTTCTTGAATTTGCATTATTGCAAATGAATTCAAATTACACTTTTCAAGATAGGGTACCTGAGGGACGCTACAATCATAACCTATTATTACAATAATACACAGGGTTAATGGTAGATTACCAGAATATTAAGAATATAATATTTACCCTTTTTTAATCGTTTGTTCCCTGTATACATATCAATATTTGATAACCAAAACGATTGACCTAATATAGGAATGTATCGATGTGATATATAATGTGTTTTAAAGTGTGGCTACAAGGATTTACAGGGTAAGTATTACTCTCTATATTATTGAACAGTGGTATTACGCACATCAATAAGTAAGATATAGTGTGAAGGTTTTACCATATGCGTTCATATGGTGAGTTACAATAGAACTTATTTCTTAATAGTTATTTTAATCAGACGTTCAGTAGGTAGGAATTGTTTTTCTTCGTATTAAAATTGATATTTTTTAGACTGTTTCGGAATGTAACCCCCGCCATTTAAGATTTTTCAGATGGAAATTAAATATACCTGGACTGGTAATATTTGTAGGTTTTATTTTAAAACCCTTATTCGTGGAATCTACTCATATCATATATAAATAAAACACAAAGGTAACGAAAGATTCCACAATAATGTATTACCTATGTATATATATATATATATATATATATATATATATATATATATATATATATATTGAGATGTTTAGATAAGAGTAAGACAAGGATCGGATAGTTTTAACTAGTAATTTCTTTAAAAAGGGTGATTTCAAGCATGATACATGTACGAAACATTTATTTGATGTAATTTGGTTCACGATGACTAGAAAGTGGATTTGTTTTGGTTGAAACAGTCTCAACAAAATTTATACATTTTGGTTTAATCATAAAAAGCATTGTGCTACTTGAAAATGTCAGAAATGTTAAATAAACTTATTTCCGTAAATTCAATTCAGTACTTTAGTTTGTTTCAATAAATTTAAGTTTTTCGAAAGTATTTTGGCATGTGAATATTTTACAGGTGTTTAACATAAAGTGTAAAGATAGATTTATATTAGGGATATTGTATAAGTAGTTTAGAATGCAGGAAATTTGGTAAAATTTAAGAAAGGGTTATAATATGAACTTAATATGATCATTTCTTACATATTTTTGGAAGCGATTGTGTGACAAACATAGTGATGCAATTTAAATATTAAGAACAGTGCATAGAACATAATCACACAAAGACATTTACATGCAGATTTTTATAGTAGAATTTCGAGAAAGTGCGTTAAACGATATGACTTCTTAAAGTGACAATAAATTATACAATGCAAGCGAGAAGAACAATAAATACAATAAAGACAGTTATTACAAGTTATTTGGATAACATTTTGAGTTACATGAACGTTTTTAAATGTTAATTATTTGTAATTTTAGAATTAAGTTTGGTTATGTTTTAAATTTAATGTTTTTTTACAAATTTATAGTTTTAGAGTAAATTTAGGCTTAAATTGTATTATTAAAGTGATGAATAGGAGGTCTTCCTCATTGTTACATAGTAATATAAAGTGTACATAGCATTTCAACGCAAAATTTATGAAATTGTGGTTGATTATACAGTTTTATTTGGTAAAGATAAAATTCCTTTAAATTTACGATTTCGGACTTTAAATTTGTGTTTTCCTATGCTAAATTTTGTCAGGGTTACATATATGTAATTAATTTAAGTGTAGTTTGTAAGATTAGTTAGATATAAGCAAATTTAAATTAGAATAGGTCATTTTGCATAATAGTTAAAAGAACCGTATCATGTTGGATATTTATTTATGCGTAATTGAACACAGATTTCATTTCTGTCATTAAAATTTAAATCCATAATTGTATAAGAAAGATATTGCTAAATTTCTGTTTTAGTTAAGTTTTAAAATTATTTTCGACCAATCAGAAACATGGTTACATATTTAGAATTGCTCAAAAAAATTGAAGATGTGGTAACCAACAAAAGGGTATAAAAGGAATTGCCCTGGATTTGAATCTCTCTCTATAATTTTGCCAGTTGTTTGAATAGTTTAAAAATAGTGCAGAAATTTTTGTGTTTTAAGTAAGTTTTTCTAACCTAAATAATCATCGGGAAAAATTTAATAACAAACGGAGAGACGAGAAATTAGGCGCAATTGTTTTTAAACCGACAATTGTTTAAAATTTAAGTTAGGTTACCAATACCTGTGCACATTCGTAAAGTTCATTACGAATTATTTTTTCTTGTGACGATTTATGTTGAACGTTTAAAATTTCATTTGTTGAATTTGAATATTGGTTACGTTTTGCCAAAATAAAATCGTAATCATTTTTTCTTTATTTGAGTTTTATTTGTTGCTGCGATTTTCTTTTAATAATTTATATTTGAGCCGGAGCCTAAAAAATAAAGTGACATTAACTTAAACCTTTACAACCATTAAATATTATTTAAATGATACAATTAGAAAGCATTAATACATTTAAATAAAACATTATCGATTTAAAATTTGTGGTTGGGGTGAAGCCGTAAAGTGGAGAAATATTACCAGTTACCGAAGCAAAGTGAACAACAACCCGAGCACCAGTTTGCAGCTAGTGGGTAAATTGTAGCAGTGAACTTCATACATAAAGATCTTCGATCATATTGGATAGTGCCTGCATCTATTTGGAACCACCTGTGTGAAGACATCTGTTTGAGTTTTGAATATTTACATGTGAGTTACTTTTGATTATAACCCTGTCTATTGTGTACTTTGTTGTGTTGATTTCCTGAAATTATTATTTGTTATATGTATAAGTGTATATGTTTAAATAATACTTGTGTAAACACCTGCAAAAGAAGCAAAATTTTAAATTACTTCCAAATTTTAAATTTCATTTATCCAATTAAAATTATAAACATAAATTCAACAAGTCTTTGTTTGACAGTTTTGACATTTTTATTTTATAACTTTATAACGCATGCGTTAAAGTATAAATTTTGTTCAGTTATTTTTTTCCATATATGATATTTTTATAAAGGGCAGTTCACATGATATATTCGAACCAAATATAATTTCCTACTAAATCCTGAACCCAATCCTTACATTGAGATAAGAGCTAGTCCGGTGCAAAAGTAGTATAAAGTTTATTATCATTATATTGATAATAACAATTTAAATATTAATCCTTCCCCATATCAATCAAACATATTATTATTAATTATCCCATATTAGTCATCCCAATATATATATATATATATATATATATAGCGCTTGTTTTGTTCTTGAATTTGCATTATTGCAAATGAATTCAAATTACACTTTTCAAGATAGGGTACCTGAGGGACGCTACAATCATAACCTATTATTACAATAATACACAGGGTTAATGGTAGATTACCAGAATATTAAGAATATAATATTTACCCTTTTTTAATCGTTCGTTCCCTGTATACATATCAATATTTGATAACCAAAACGATTGATCTAATATAGGAACGTATCGATGTGATGTACAGTGTGTTTTAAGGTGTGGCTACAAGGATTTACATGATAAGTATTACTCTCTATATTATTAAACAGTGGTATTACGCACAACAATAAGTAAGATATAGTGTGAAGGTTTTACCATATGCGTTCATAGGGTGAGTTGCAATAGAGCTTATTTCTTGATAGTTATTTCAATCAGAAATTAACTATACCTGGACTTCGGAAAAGGTAATATTTGTAGGTTTTATTTTAAAACCCTTATTCGTGGAATCTACTCATATCATATATAATAAATGAAACACAAAGGTAGCGAAAAATTCCACAATAATGTATTACCTGTATATATATATATATATATATATATATATATATATATATATATATATATATATATAGTTATAGACGGTATCTTACTGAGCCCAATCTCCCGCGCTAATATACAGAACGTTTTATGGCCCGATTTTCTGCAGATAATACATTATCCGTTCGTTGTGAATCGTGGCAGCGTTTTCGATATTTTCTAGCTATTTTACTTACTATTATCTCTTTTTCCTAATTTTCAATTACATTTCGTCGAATTACACTTTTGTTATGTATTGACAAGGTCATTTAATTTGTAGGGCTTTATTTGTAATTTTAACAGATCGTTATGATTAGATAACTATCAATCAATTAATAATTAATTTTGTAGTTGAAAAAGGCATGATCAATCGAAATTTAATGTTCATGTCTCAAATTCTTATTAATTCTTATTAATTAGCACAGCTTGGATCAAAGTAAATTAAATGTAGGAGAGCTAAACCCATTTTCTGAGGTTAGTTAGGTCAGTTCTAGTGTTATTTAACAACTTTTCCTCTGGTCTTTCCCACGGCCTCTGACAGAGCTACAAAAGTTTTGCACGCCTGTCACAACGGAGAATCTATGATCAGAAGACCATGAAATAATCTTAAAGGTAAAAACAAATATGTATAACGCACACAACCCTTATCCCGATAACGCACAATTTTTAGCACCCCAACAAAGGTTTTGAGCACCAGTCTCCTCAACATTTTGATCAATATAAAAATGCAAGGTACGACTTTTAGTTCTTTAATTTTAATTTCAACTAATCACGTTGCTGTGGTAATTCAAAATATAATTGGTAAAGCATTTACTTTAAGGTAGGAAAAAACAGTAAAAAACCTAGACACACCAAAAAGCTAAAATTAAAATCAATACCCTTTTTTTTAAACAATACGATGGCAAAACCTATTTCAACAGAGAATTTCTTCTTGTCTATTAAAATTATTTATATATCTCAATACGAACATAATAATGAGTTTGTCTTAACAATATTTCGATATTGTCAAATTGAATATCATGATTTAAATTATTTAAGGCATGGTCAGCTTCCGCAGACTTCTCTGGTTGACCTAATCTACAATATCTCATATGTTCTTTTCCACATGAACAAGATAACTGAGGTGGTAGGCATGTATACTACATGCCAGCCGGGGAGGTACCACCACCCTTACCATGGGCTCCTTCATATTGGGTCTCCGATTTTCTGAGCTCGGCAAGGGCTGCCGGTTACCTTTTCCATCATCCTTAATCTATTCTCATCCTTATTCTTCCTTCTCGTCCTCACTGTCTCCCTATCGGATTAAAAGTCCCAAATTAAAAAATAAGATGGCTGTGGTTTCTAGGGTTATAAGTTCCGGACGTAAAATCCTGCCCCATTCGGATGTCCGGGAGGGCAGGGCCCAAGCGACCTCGGTCATCGAAAGTATCAACTTTCTGATTCACTACTGCAACATCCGCGGTATCAGGTCTAATCTTAATGCTATTCACCAACATCTTGAACAATTACAACCTGATATATTGTTTCTATCTGAAACACAAGTCTCCTCGTAAAGCTCCGAGTCACCCGACTTGCAATTTCCTCAATACCATCTTCACTCTAACTTTCGATATAAAGGAGGCGTATGTGCGTACATCAAAGACAGAATTGCTTGCAAGAGGGTTTCTTCCTTTGAAAATTAAAATTTTGACGTGATTTGGTTTAAACATTCTGGTCCTAATTTTGTGAAATTTTACTGTTGCATTTATAGGTCTCCTAATGACAGCAACTTTCAAGACTTCTTCGATTACCTTAGTATGAAAGTTGACTATCTCCTGTCTCAGTTTCCATCTTGCGATATCTCATTTGTAGGCGATTTCAATGTTCATAACTCTAATTGGCTTCAATTTTCATCTACTATAAATCCGCTGGTCATAGTGCAGAAACATTTGCTATTTCATGTGATCTCACACAAATGATTTCTGAACCCACAAGAATCCCTGATAACCCTAACCATACTCCACATCTTCTAGATCTCTTTCTTACATCAAACCATCTTGTTTATAAAACTTCCGTTCTTTCGCCTTTAGGTCTTTCCGACCATTGTCTAATAAAAATCATTTCTACTGTACCTAATTCCACTGTTGTTCGCAAAACCGATAGAACCTTGTGGTGTTTTAAGTCAGCTCGATGGAGTGATTTACGGGTTTTCTTTGCAACCTTTCCATGGCGTGAATATTGTTTTAAGTCATCCTCTTCTTCGGACATCGCTCTTTCAGTATCTGAAGTCATCCTCATGGGAATGGAGTTATACATTCCGAAAAAATAGTACCATGTAGGTCATTCACGTTCCCAACCCTGGTTCAATAAGGCTTGTTCTGATGCAATATCTTTAAAAAATAAATGTTACATTAAATGGAAATCTAATAAATCGGTTGACAGCCATGTAGAATACGTTGGTGCTAGAAATATCTGCAAAAGTGTCATCACTAAAACTAAAAAGTTGTTCGAACAACGAAAATGCAATGAACTAGCTACATTTCCTTTAGGCAGTCGTAAATTTTGGTCTTTAGCTAAAGCCATTAGTAAAAACCTTGGAACATCTTCATTTCCCCCCCTGACGTCTATTGACGGTTCGGTAGTTGCTGATTCTGTAGACAAAGCCAACGTTTTTGTAGATTTGTTTGCATCAAACTCGTGTCTCAATGATTCTGGAAAAGATGTGCCCCTAGTCAACTCTTCTTCATACGCTATGAAACCATTTCATTTTCGGTACAAGCTCTTGGAATCGATCATCAGTAGGCTTGATCTCAATAAGGCGACTGGACCAGACGGTATCCCAGCTATTGTCTTAAACAAATGTTCCCCCGAACTAGTACCAGTCCTATCTAAGCTCTATACGATCTCTATGTCTTCTGGGGAATTCCCTTCATCATGGAAGTTAGCAAATGTTCAACCTATTCCCAAAAAAGGTGATAAAACCAATCCCTCAAATTACAGACCAATTGCCATCACTTCCATTTTGTCTAAAATCATGGAAAAAGCCATCAATCAACAACTGCTCACGTTCCTTGAAACTAACAAACTCCTTAGTGATCACCAATATGGGTTTAGGCAAAGTCGTTCAACAGGCGATCTTCTTTCATATGTGACCCAAGTTTGGAACAATACAGTAGAGCAGTCCGGTGAAACAGTTGTAGTCGCTTTAGATATCTCAAAGGCATTTGACCAAGTTTGGCATATGTTTACATGCCAAACTCACCTCGTTTGGGTTAAATGATTCGCTCGTCAACTGGCTTTCTAGTTTCCTTGATAAAAGACGAATACGTGTCGTAGTTGATGGATTTTTTCAAAAGAAGTTAGCATTAACGCGGGCGTACCACAGAGATCCGTTATAGCGCCTACACTTTTCTGCTATTCATAAATGACCTTATTTCTTCAACAACTAACCCCATCCATTGCTTTGGTGACGATAGCACTCTTCACTGTAGTTCTTCTCAGTCTACTCATAGTGATAATCCACCTTCTATGTCAAATCAAGAAACTAAAGCTGAAATGGCAAATTCAATCAACAAAGACATTCAACGTATTCTCGAATGGGGAAGCAATAATCTAGTTAAATTTAATGCTAACAAAACTAGTGTTGCCTTATGTCCGCCAAAAAGATCGATCATTTCCTGTTGTAAATATGAATGGCTCAGTTCTTAAGTTTTCAGACTCTATTACTCTGTTGGGTATCGACCAAACTTCGGGTTGCCATCTTCTGCAGTACCAAAAAGGTGTAACTGAGCCCAATCTCCCGCGCTAATATACAGAATGTTGTGTGACCCGATTTTATACAGATAATACATTATACGTTCGTTGTGAATCCTGGCAGCGTTTTAGATATTTTCTAGCTATTTTACATAGATATTATTATCTCTTTTTCCTTATTTTCAATTATATTTCGTCTAATTACACTTAATTTGTAATTTTAACTGATCGTTATGGTTAGATAACTATCAATCAATTAATAATTAATTTTGTAGTTGAAAAAGGCATGAGCAATCGAAATTTAATGTTCATGTCTCAAATTCTTATTAATTAGCACAGCTTGGATCAAAGTAAATTAAATGTAGGAGAGCTAAACCCCTTTTGCGTGGTGTTTTCTGAGGTTAATTAGGTCAGTTCTAGTGTTATTTAACAACTTTTCCTCTGGTCTAACAATTTCTCCCTCGATCTCTGACTGAGCTACAAAAGTTTTGCACGCCTATCACAACGTAGAATCTAAGATCAGAAGACCATGAAATAATCTTAAAAGAAAAAACAAGTATGTATTGCGCAAACAACCCTTATTCCGATAACGCACAATTTTAGCACCCCAACATAAAAATGCAAGGTACGGCTTTCAGTTCTTTAATTTTAATTTCAACTAATTACGTTGCTGTGGTAATTCAAAATATAATTGGTAAGGTCTAGGAAATAACAGTAAAAAATCTAGACACACCAAAAAGCTAAAATTAAAATCAAGACCCTTTTTTTTAAATAATACGATGGCAAAACCTACTTCAACGGAGAATTTCTTCTTGTCTATTAAAGTTATTTATATATCTCAATACGAACATAATAATCAGTTTGTGTTAACAATATTTCCATATTGTCAATTTGAATATCATGATTTAAATTATTTAAGGCATGGTCAGCTTCCGCAGACTTCTCTGGTTGACCTAATCTACAAAATCTCATATGTTCTTTACGTCTTGTATCAAAGCTACGTTTTGTGGTTCCAATGAATACTTTTTCACATGAACAAGATAACTGATACACTCCGGAAGATGATAATGGGTTTGAAGCACCTTTAGGTTAAATATTTTTCTTTTAAAAATTCAGTATCATAACTTCGTTTTGCTCTATCTACTAAAGATTTAATTACAGAAATTTTCTGACGTTGATGGTGGTTGGATAATTTTTGAAGATATCTATCAGTATGTGTCAGCATGCTGTAAACCTTAAAAGATAGTGAATAATTATTTTTAGATATTAATATGTCAAGAAATGGTAAACTTCCATTAGTTTCTTTTTCCATGGTAAACTGGATGTACACCATTTATAAAAACCAAAAACTTATGTAGTGTTTCTTCCCCATGTTTCAAATTTTTCCATGTAAAAATTAGCTATATCAGGACTAAGGGGACTATGCATTGCTACACCATCAATCTGTTCATAGTAATTTACTATTACATTAAAAATAAGTCGTAGTAAGACAGTGCTGAAAAAGAATGGCTATATCCTTTGGAAAAAGATCAATATATTCAATAGTTTCTTTTGTATAACGCGAAACAACATCAAAACTGACCATTATGTAACCTTCAATTTTGAAATTATGTATTTTTTCAACAAAGTCGGCAGAATTTTTAATATAGTGGGGTTTTTTATCTATACGAGAAAAATCTGGAACTGAGGTCGACCGCTGATGATGATAGCTTAGCTATTGAACCGCGTTCGGTGTTTTTAATTTTATGTGGTAGGTGGGTGTATTTTGTTTATTACCTATACGAGGTTGTAATATTTTATATTTCAGTCCTTTATGGGGTGGAACCTTATCGATCTATTAGACAATTTAAAAAACGTAAAGCACAACTTTTATCGTTACTCACTTTTTTATTACGATGCCGAGATAGTTTAACGGTATTTAATTTTTTAATGGTCTAGTTAGCCTTTACTAAAATTGTATCCTATAGTTGGCTTTATGCGTTTTCCAAACTGTTATATTAATAGCAGGCTTATGTTTAACTTTTAATTTTTAAAATATCACAAAATTGATTTTATTAGATTAGGTAATACTACTACTGACGAAGATAACTAAGTGTTATCGAAACGGTTAGATAGATTGTATATCTTTCATATACAAATACACCATTTAAAAAACTCAACCAAGATAGGTAAGTATTTTAATAGGAAATACGAAAATTATGGTGATTAATTTACTCAATAGTGTTAAAAAAGATCTAACATCTAAGGTAATTTAAGACAAAAATTATCAATTTTTATTATAAATTATGATCATTTAGGTCTTTAGAAAACAGATGGGGAAATTAATCTATTCAAACCTACATGAAATGTTAGCTTATCTAATAATACATCAAATTGAAATTATTGAAAAATGTTCTTTGTTTCCTCTATTGTCCATTGAAAGAAGAACAATAGAAATATTTATTGAATGCTAATGAGGTGGGGATTGGGACATTAAGACATGAATGGAAATTCTTTCTATTTATTGAAATTTGGTAATTAGTCATGAATTTATAATGAAACATTGTTCATTGTATTCTGGAAGGAACTAGGTTGTAGTTAAAGCCTTCGTTTATAACTTACACAAAAATATGTAAAGCTTATAAATAAATTTTATGATTACAGTAACTTAATAATTTGTTATGCGAGAAGCACCATATTAAAAATGTGCACATGCGTATCCGCACGTCACAAACATTTTCAATGTTTTAAAGATGAGCAAGATGTGCACATGTTTTTCTATTAAAAAGTGATCCCAACGTTACCGCATGCTGGGCCACACAACGTACCGTTCGTGAAAATCGAAAGTTTGTACATAAAAGCGACCTCTGAAGCGGCCTCCTCAGAACTATTCTGTATATAGTGGAGGTATAAACGGACATTATGAAGTCTGATCTAATTTTCGGATTTACACGTTTTGATGTCTATACAATCATATTTTGTTGATGTACACATGGGTACTTTATCGATCCCGAGACCGGGCTCAACAAGGTTTTTCGGGCTCAAGTGAGTACGGTATATATATATATATATATATATATATATATATATATATATATATATATATATATATCATATATATATATATATATATATATATATATATATATATATATATATATATGTACATATCCGATGCCCACGAGATCACTTTCCGACTGCCATTTTTATTTATCTATCGATTTAAATGAAACTTGGCAGGGTTGTTACTTAACCAAACGTCATTTTAGGAATTTTTGACAAGCATTTCGACTTCGGTTTCACCGGAAATGACCTTAACTTTTGATTTTAAATGACACCCCTGTATATTTTTTGTTTTCGGATTCTGGAGGTCATTTTACGGCCGATTGCGTAATATTTTAATCGATTTTTTTCCAAATGTAATTTTAAAATTGAATTTTATTTTCTCATCCAGAGTGCCATGATCATCTTAAAATCATTCTACATACTTAACTCACTTCCAGAAAAATGAAAACTCACTTTTATCCTTGATAACTTTTTTATTAGAACGTTCTAAACCTTATTTTTGCCGTAGCTCAAAAAAATTAAATGTAAGCATACCACTTTCATAAAACTACTAAATGCAGTATTTTAAAACGAAATTAATGACGTATAACACGTTTTGTCATTTTTACCCATTTTCGATTTAAAACATTTTTATTTTTATATTTACGTCTTACTCATTAATAAAATACACTTCCTATGTCACAGCACATCAGAGTTGCCATGAAAACAATAGGTAGCTAGGTTGCCATGGAAACACTATGGTAAATTTAAAAGTTTGACAGGTAATAATAAAGGTTGTTGTTTATTAACATAAATCTAATATTTTACTTAAAAATTAAATTAAAGTTTGTACTTAGTTTAATTATAAAATTAACAAAAATGTTTACCAAGAGTGAGCAGGTTGATATACTTATTATGTATGGACAATGTGCCAAAAATGCAGCGGAAACCGAACGAGTTTATCGGCAAGAATATCCTGAGCTTCTTCATCATCCTACAAGACAATACATTATCTACCTTATAAGAAAAATGCGCCAAGAACCAGATAATTTGCAACAACATTTTATTATTAATGAACAAACGGAAGAAAATGTAATAAGCATATGTCATTCAAAACCCCACAGCATCCACAAGGGAAATTGCCTTTGAATTAGACATTGGCGCAGAATCAGCAAGAAATATCTTGAAGAAACATTGATATAAATCATTTATGTACCAGCTTCACCAACATTTGTACGAGAGAGATTTTGTTAGAAGACTGGAATATTGCAACTGGTTCTTGGAACATAACGATGTCGATAATAGCCTAGCCAATTCTATTTTGTATTCTGACGAGTCGTTTAATGCGTGAAAGAAAAGGACAGACACATTATGGGCGCGTCTGAGAGTTATTTTTAAAGCAGCACAATTTTAATGCATTGCTTTGCGTATTTTCCCAATTTTTTCAGTCAACGATTGAACAAAATTTATTTTAAAACAAACAGAGTGTAATAATTTTAAACAGTATTAAAAATAATTAAAAAAAATTAGTAACATTAACAATAATATAACATTAACAATAGGTATTAGATTATAAATTTTGGACCTTTTAACCACCAATTAAATTTTCAAAGTGCTGCCCTTCCACCTCTTGACATTTCCTAACACAAAAAACGTTGCTTTCTATGACATTCCTAAGCATGTCGGGGGTAATGCTAGCAAATGCTGCTCGTATACGGTTTTCTAAGATGTTAAGTGTTGTTGGTGGGGTTCGGTAAACAATCTCCTTAATATGGCCCCACAAAAAAAAGTCAAGAGGTGTAAGGTCAGGCGAACGAGGAGGCCACCGGATCGGTCCACGGGTAGAGATAACATGTTCTCCAAATCGTTCTTCTAAGTAATTTCTCACAACAATAGCGTTGTGAGCCTGCGCACCATCTTGTTGATAATAAAGGTGTTGATTATTTATTTCCAACGGTAATTCCTCCAAAAAATGGCAGCCGGAAAGTGATCTCGTGGGCACCCCGTATATATATTGAAATGTAAAAATTTATTTATATTTATTATTAGATTAATCTCAAATGGGGATAGAGTTCTAGGAATTTTAAGTTATATACTAAATGTTTGAAGTAATTAATTAACTCTTAATGTTATTATTGCACCGTTCTAGCTCAGGGATCTCAATTGGGGATAGAGTTCAGGGATTTAGTTGAAGATAAAAATTTTTAAAATATAAGAAAAATCCTATATGTAATTTAATTTAACGTATAAAATTTGCTCTGAATAGAATTTGCTTTCTAACGCATGCGTTAATGACTTTAAATGAAAAATAAGTAAAGCTGTCAAAAAATGTCAAATAATTAAGAAAACTTTAATGTTTGGATCAAAATGAAAATTTAGAAAAAGAAAAGAAAATTATTAGCTTCACAGGTGTTTACACAAGTAAATAATTGAAATTCTTAATTAATAACATATAACAAATATAAATTGCAGGGGAAATACCAATAACAGGGTTATAAAATTTAAAACTCACATATACAGTCCTTCCTGTCGATTGAATGATGTCTTCAAACTTCAGCTGGAGGCAGGCAATGTTCACTCGGCTATTGTTGTTACTAATATCCAACTGCTATCTCGGTTCTCGAAGACACCAACTTCCAAGCTTCAAGATGTTTTCTTTCCAAAAACGGCAACCTCCAAACACTTATTTACTATGGTAACTTTTTATTTAAAATGGTTTTAAATCTTTATGACTGATATCGTTTAAAATGTATTATTAAGTATCCAAGATTTTTGTTAACACACTTTTATTTTAGTTACCGAAAATAAAATTTATTTAAGAGGAATTGTCCGGAGAAATAAAACAAACTTTCACCAAATAAAAATGGAATTTAATTTGGTATATAAAGGATTATTTTAAATCGGAAAACACGAAAACAAATTTACAAAATCGTGACATCAATTAATCGTACAGAATTATTTATTAATAACGACAGGTATCGGTGACCGAACTATTTAATTTTAACCGAAGATATAAAACAAGTGCTCTCGAAATTATTCGTAACGTAAACTTTCTCGACGATAATAAATTAGGTTATGTAAACACAAATTTAGCAACACTGTTTTAACCTTTTCACTTTTTTGAACAAATTCTAGAGAGAGAATGATTCCTGAGCGCTTGCTTTTATAGGTTTCTGGTTGCTACAGAAATTTCAACTTTTTTACAGCCATATTGCAAAATTTACAATGAATGTGATTGGATAATCAAAATTAAGAATTGTACATAAATGGAATTTTGGCCGTAACTTTCTTATACATGGTCGGAAATGAAATTTAAAAACGGAAATGAAAACTATGTGAAATTTCGAATAAAAGGACACCTAATAAGCAATAATTCCTACCACTAATAAACGAAACAACTTAATCTAATCAAAATAAGCTATTAACTATACACACTTACAAGCTACACTAAAATTACTTGCGAAAATGGAATTCTGAGGACAATTTACATAAGAAAACATATCTTTTATATTCGAAACATATAATTTAATGAAAATTTTAAGCTTTTGTAAATTTGTCTAGAATTCACCTGAGATTTAGCATAATTTTGCGGATAAAAACGCTGTATCCTTATAAAAACTTATTTATATTGTGAAAGAACATCTATTATTTGCTTTAAGAGCAAAAACTAAATCTAATAATGTGGAAAAAGTATAAAATTATGTGAAAAATCTAAAATTTACAACGTAACCATACTTAAATTTAAATATGAAATAAATTCATATAAAAAAATGTTTTTAGCACTTAAAATGTTATGTTTAAGGTTTGTACAACTTGTCTTTATTGTTCTCACTACTTATTTGCAATGCATAATGTTATTTAGTCTTGCATTGAAAAAGTCTCATCGTCTAACACTCTTTTAGGATTTTTACACTATAAATTGTACGGCACTATAAATGTTTGTATGCCATAATGTTCTAAATGTCTTTCTTCTTGTGAATCATGTATTATAATTTTTGTCACTAATTCGCTAACAAAAATGTGTGCGAAAATTGTCTATACTGTCCATATTATAACCCTTTTAACTAAATTTTTGTATTTCCTGCTTTTAAAAACTAAACATACCTTATCCCTAACATAATCCTAACTACATAGTCCATGTTTAAACACCTGTGAAATGTCTACTTGCCAAATTACCTTTGAAAAATTGAATTTTATTGCAAAAATTGCACTACTAAAATGACTCTACGAAAATGATGATATCTAACATTCTTGACAATTTTGGTAGCAACAAATTGCTTTTTATGATGAAACCAAACTTAGCAAATGATATTCAGATCAATTTATACCAAATAAATTTATTTTAAACACATCGTGAACCAGATTTATGTAAAATTGTGTCTCGCACTTGTATCGAGCCAGAAATTACCCCTTTTTATGACCCAAATGTCATGTAAGCTGTCCGATACTTCTATTACCTCTTTCTAAACATCTCAAAATATATATATATATATATATATATATATATATATATATATATATGTATTTGTAATTTTTCGTTACCTTCATGTTTAATTTGCATGTGGGAATATTAATAATTTGACAAATAAAGTAGCCAAAATAAAAATGGGAAAGGAGAGCTATCAAAATTCAAGTGTTTACAGAGCAACCTTCGTTGAGAGACCGGTTTCAGAGGTTTGTCTCCATCATCAATGTCGCTGTGCATCTACTTCAAAAATACAATGTTATCCTAAAGTAATACAGTAACTTCATGCAGTTAATGCGAAAGGAAACAAATCAAGATCCAAGTGTCTCCAGAGCTAACAGTATCGACAGACCGATTTTGGAGATCTAATATAATAATAAGTACCTATAATTGGTAAAAGAAAAGAAAAGTCCAAACACTGTTCGATATTAGTCATTATTTAACAGCCATTTCAGTTAAAGAGCTGTCAAAAATAAACGTTAACTTAGTCATCAAAACCATACATTAATCAGAAATTGATTACTTACATGTTTCATGGAAGTATCTAGATTAAACATCAACTGCAACTTGTATTATTTCAATGCTGTTCTTAAGTGGCCGATTAATGGCGTCCGAAATAAAGTTATGGCTAAGTCTGTGATATATCTATTTATAAATTATTGTCTTGTAATACCGGTAAGTGCGATATTGGCACGTTGAAATCCTTGCATTAACGATTGCCCCGAAAAGGCCACAGCCAAATGCCTATTTGAAAAGCGAACAGACCATTTTTTGTTACATACAGTGCGTACCAAATGTATAAAACCGGCCTTGTTATTTCAAATCTATTCAAGCTAAACCGATAAAATTTAATATGCATGCTTTTTACAGATCCTTCTATTATTTCCACAGTTTCATTATTTCTTAACTGACAAGGTCGGGAGCTGCACGGCCAACTTGGTTTTTTTAAAATAGGAAGTGGGAGTCAAATCGCATACCGTTACAATTCAGCAACATGCCGTTTGCTATAGTTACCTCTAAAGAAAACTTCCCTATTTTAAATTAAAGATTGGGAGTAGGCATTCACTGGATAACTGAAGATTTAGTGAGAGCTGAAAACAATGGTTAGTTTATGTTGTTTAACAAACGTCAAAAGCTTAAAGGTGGATTGAACGTTGAGGACGTATTGAATGGCCACCGCGATCACCTGACTTAACCCCACTAGATTTTTTCTTGAGGGGTTTCCTAAAGAGTCGTATTTACCTCAATAAACCAAATAACTGGACTGAAGTAGTGCAACGAGTTCGAGAAGAAACTATTCTTCGCTCGAGTTCATTTTGGATTCAGTTGACGGATTTTCTAATCGAATTTATTACTGCCAAGAGGTGAATGGGGAACAGTTTGAGCATCGCTTATAAATGATTCTTGTACTAGATGAACTTCATAAACCTAAAACACGGTTTCAACAATCTGATGTTACAATAAACCAATGATTAAACATTATCGCCAATTGGGGCTCCACCGTTGGCTTCTCGTCTAAATATCGCAATAAATATTTTTTAAGATGATTCTCTTTTCCATCAAGTCGCGTCATTCAAATACGCGAACCGATATAGTCACCCGTACAACAATTTATACGTCCTAAATATGCTACAATATAGGGTGCCCATTTTAAGTGCAAATTATTCAAGACTGAAAAGTGATCAAGGGATGCGTTTTGTTCTGATCGTCTTGTATTACTATGATTGTTCAAACATGTATGTACGGATGCCCTAATTAGTAAAAACACAAATCAAAATCTTTGTTGTTTTTAGAAATGCCTACACTAGTTTTATAGCAAGAAGTTCGACACACAACGTTATTAGTGTGCTGTAGATTTGACAGAATTAGACATTAACATATAACCTATAATAACTTACTAGATTTTAGTAACCTGTGAATATGACAAGTATACCACTTCAGTTGCTTTGTAACGCATGTTATAACGTATTTTTGAATTAGCAATAGTGATTTGTGTATATATCCATTAAGGAAAGTTCGTACTTGATTGTATAATAAATAACATTAATATTATGACATATTTAGGTCATATAAGTTATTTTACGTTTGACTATATCGATCCACGTATTCGAATGACGTTTCTTGATGGAGATGATCATTTTCTTAAAATAGATATGGCGATATTAAGACGAGAAGCCAACGGTAGACTATCAATAATTGGTGATATTGGTGATTTAACAAAAATCTGTTTAAATTGTGCCCGGTCAATACCTAAAGAAATTCAAGATACAGAAGAGAATCATTTCGGGTTGAGGCTAAACATGTTAACACAGAATTCGTCGGTTAATATATCAGGCTGAAGAACTTGTACAACGAGTTTCTATTGAATTAAGGATGCAAACGCACCCACGCACACACACGCACGCACACACGCATATGCGCATCATACGCAACGCACACACGCACACACGCACACACGCAAACACGCACACACGCACACACTCTAGATAGTTTACAAAATGCTGAAAACGTGTATATCCGTTGAAAACTCGTGATAGGTTTTTTTATCGGTGCTTCGGGCATAAGAAGAAAAAATGTTATTAAACTAAAATATCATTTAATTATAGCGTAGATTGCTATTCATGAATTAAATAGTTACGAACGTTGCAGAAATACATAACTGAATTCATGAATATACAATGTTGTAATGCAAAACTGTGTTTAATATACATAAATATTTCATAAATACATAGTTTAATAAAATTTGATTATTCATTAAGAATATAGAAGTCCTTTTGAACTGTATTATGATGTATTGTTATGCAAAGTAATCGGTATAAACTGTAGGAGCTTATGTTTTTTGTTGTTGTAAGGCGCCAGAAATGAATCGAGCCGAAGCATATGTCAAGTATGGTACTTTACCTTTTATCGCAGCTACAGAAATTTTGCCTACCTTTAAAAATATTTTAAAATGGAAGGATAACTGTAAAGTGCTAGATGTTGGTTGTGGTCCCGGTAATGTTACACACGACTTACTTTTGCCTACTTTACCAAAATCAACAAAAGCAATAATTGGTATTGATAACTACAATGGTTTCATCGAGTATGCAAAAAGTCATTACAGTAATGAAATTTTGTCGTTTAAAGTCATGGACATTATTAAAGATAAAGTTCCAATGGAGTACGAACTCTATTTTGATTACGTGGTTTCATTTCTTTGCTTTCACCAATTTAATAATCATGAGTAATAGTTGCAAAACATAAAACTTGAATTGATTAAGTTATGTTCCAGTGCTGCTTTTGCTAATGTAAAGAAAATGTTAAAACCTGAAGGAGAAATGCTGCTTTACTTTC
This sequence comes from Vesta saturnalis, assembly GCA_036346205.1. NCBI lineage: Eukaryota > Metazoa > Arthropoda > Insecta > Coleoptera > Lampyridae > Vesta > Vesta saturnalis. The sequence continues at coordinate 23,288 of JARFJB010000390.1, forward strand.
CAGTAACGTCTAGAGTGTTTCCTGTGTATGAACTTCTTTCAAAACAAAAAAAATGGAAACCATATTTTACTGATTATGCATTGTATTGTTCTCCGTACAAAGATTCTACCAACATTAAGAAAGATGTTGAACAATTTTTCACTGTAATGGGTTTTGAAACACTTTTATTGAATTTTGAAGAAAGACGATTCAAATTTAAGCTCAATGATGTATCACGTATGTACCTTATAAATTTGATACAATTATGATAAGTTTACAATTAGTAACTAGAAGTATACGAATTGAAACTAACATCCTTTATAATGCTTTCGTTGTAATTGAAAATATTCCTGATGATAGTTTGGCAAGACGAAACAGGATTTTGTACCATTTTTAATCGTAGTATATTATTATATTTGAAAATTTGGCTTCAAGTTTAATATTTTATTATAATAACACGTATGATTTCTAAAGGACCATTAAATTGAGATAAAATGTTTCAGGTCTTATGTATACATTGGTTCCATTACCAATTCCAGAACATGTTCGAAGTGAATTAGTGGAAGATAGTGTTGATGCTTTTAGAAATCTAAATTTTGTGAAAATTGATGAAAATAATGAAGAATATTTAGATTTTGTTTATAATTTAATAGTTTTGCATATTAAGAAAAAAACATGAAAGATTCAATTTGTATTTATTTTTAAGTGAGTAATTTTGTTACCGAGTTAGTGGAGTTATAAAAAACATGGGTTCGATTCCCGTCACCGTCTACGATGTATGCGTATACGCACATCATGTACGACTATTTAGGCGAATGCTAGGGTGGTATCTTCTCTTCAGAACCCTAACTCCGTTCCCACGGATCCAATCCTGACCCCACCTATCTTTAATCCCACCATGGATACATACTTAATGCATGTATATTGGGAATCCATGATTGTGGCTGAAGGAGCTTGGAAAGCTCAAGCAGCTCGTCCTTTCCCTTGGGGAGGGAATGAAGCACGTGGCATTTTCCTTTTCCTTAATTTCCTTGCGTTTTAACTACCAAACAAAAAATAAATAAAATTAGGAATTTTTAAAACTTATGCAATTTTAGTATCAATAAGTTACTGACAGTCAGGTTATTTAGAGACTAAAGCGTAATCTCGATTGATTTGGTTTAATATTCACAGATTCATGAAATAAAATATAATGCTTCTATACTGGTACTAGTCTATTGTACAAGATGCACTGGTCAGACCTCAAGAGAAACGTTGTTTGAGCGCAGTTGTACGTAATCTGCTCTTACAGATCCATTACCGTATAGACTCATGTACTCGTATACATTGTTTTATCGCATTGTGGAGAAATTGACTTAAATTGATTAATTGATTTTTTTTAATAAATGAACCTACTTTTTTTGATTTTAATAAAATTTGATTGTTCATGAAGCACGTGGATTTGAATGTCTCCTTGACTTATAATCTTATGTAAATTAGCCTATTATATGTTTAATGATTAATGCATACTTGCATAGCAGTATGTACGTACAATACAAGTGATGAACCGAGCTGAAGTATACGTCAAACATGCTACTTTGCCTATCATTGCAGCTACTGAAATTTTGCCTAGGTTTAAAAACACTTTAAAATGGAAGGATAATTGTAAAGTGTTGGATATTGGTTGTGGTCCCGGAAATGTTACACACGACTTTCTTTTGGCTATTCTGCCAAAATCAACAAAAGCAGTAGTTGGTATTGATAAATGCAATGGTTTCATCGAGTATGCAGAAAGTCATTACAGTAATGAAATTGTTTCGTTTAAAGTAATGGATATTATTGAAGATGAAGTTTTAAAGGAGTACGAACAGTATTTTGATTATATGGTTTCATTTCTTTGTTTTCACCAGTTTAATAACCATAAGTAATTATAGTTACAAAACATAAAAGTGGATTTGATAAATTCTGTTCCAGAGCTGCTTTTTGTAATGCAAAAAAAATGTTAAAACCAGGAGGAGAAATGCTGATTTACTTCCCAGTTACTTCTAGAGGGTTTGCTTTGTGTGAGTTTCTTTCAAAACAGGAAAAATGGAAACCGTATTTTTCTGATTATGCATCTTATTGCTCTCCTTACAAAGATTCTACCAATATTAAGAAAGATGTTGAATATTTTTTCACTGAAATGGGTTTTGAAATTCTTTTATTGGATGTGGAAGAAAAAAGTTTCAAGTGTAAACGCGGCGCTGGAACCGTATGTATTCATTTGATATAGGGTGACAGGCACTATTTTGACCCATTTTGACCTCGAATAACGTCGGTATGGGAAAAACAGCAAGATTTTCATAAAATGGTTTGGATTTTCGGAAAGTTTTTTTTGACACTATTACCGATTAGTTACTGAAATAAAATGGCATATTTTTGGGTATAGGTAACTTTGCTATTTTAAATGTAGCAGCGGTATGTTTTGCAATATTTTTAAAGTCCAATTTTTCACCTTTCAGAAAATGTAATCGTAAGCTAGGTTGTTACAAAAGATAACGAATTTATAGGCCTCCGAACTTGTCTGCATGTCCATTAAGAATACTATTTAAATGCTATTTTTTGAAAAGTCGCCTGTGGGACAACGTTGTTATGTTCAATAAGTCCCGTTGTCAGTTATTTTATTCATTTTTAACAAGTTATTTTAAATAAACAATACAAAATACTGTCATTGAGTGAAAAAGTAAAGTGTGTTGTTAAGTTTGCCGAAACCGATTTGGCATAGAAAATTTTTGAATGCAGGATCTTTAACACGTAACAAGAGAAAGTAAACAATGATAATTTGCTAAATAACATGTTACAAATTCTGGAAATAACTCAGGAAGATCCAACATTGTCAACAAGAAAAACTCAAGTTATTAGATCTGGAGTACAAGAGATTATGAAAAAAGAACTTCAATACAAAAATCAGGTTTCACAAGAAATCAAAGTATCTGATTTTCCAAAAAGGGTGGAGTTCTGCCAGAGGATTCAAAATTTAGTATGGAGCTTTGGTAAATCAATAACGTCAGACGAAGCCGCTTTTCATCAGAATGGAAAAGTAAATAAGCGTAATTGTAGGGTTGGATCAACAGAAAATCCTCGATAGTTTGAAGAACACGTTAGAGATTCTTAATCGATACCCAGTAAATTATTTCAGAGACCTATAAATTCGTTATTTTTTATAGCTTATGTTACATTTTCTAAAATAGGAAAGACTGAACTTTAACAATATTGCCAAACTAGGTCGTTGCCATAATTATAAAGTACCTATAAATTCGTAATTGGTATTTTATTTTACAATTTTCTAAACCTAGGAAAGACCTGAACTTTGCTATTTTGCCAATACAGATAGGTATTGCATTTAATAATAGGTTTAAATATACCGGCCACTTGGCTATTTTATTTTTCGAAAATTCACACCTTCTGTGAATTTAATTTTCAAATTATTCCAATTCCGACGGTATTTAAGGTCAAAATCGGTCAAAATATGAACGGCCACCTTGTAGTTATGATGATAAATTAATTCACACTAAAGAATTAGTATTTAATTTTCAACATTAAATCAATAACCCAACTAGTACTTACTATAACTGAAAATATTCTTGATGAAGGAAATTTGGTTGGTAAATCCAATACGTGTATGAGAATTTGGTATCATTGTATTGGAAATATTCTTTTCAAGTTAATTGGTATTACTATACCAACGCAGTTACTGCTAGAACCATTAGAACCAAACTTGAGAAGGTTTAAAAATTGTGATAAGATCTAACACTATCAATATTTTAGAACATTTGTATTCATTGGTTACCTTTAGCAAGTTTTGAACATGCTAGAAAGAAATTAGTAGAGATAATGCAAAGGTTTTAATGCTAAATTTTGTAAAAATTGATGAAGATAATGAAGAATATTTAGATTTTATTTATACCTTAGCAGTTTTGCACATTAAGAAAGAAACATGAAGGTATCATGCACAATTTTTTTAATTCTCATTCCGTAATTTTATCATTTCAGGTATAAGAAACAAACAATACCAAAGTAAACATTTTTCGAATCTATTTTTCAATTTCGTATGAATCAAACATAACAGCTTAAACACTCAAAATTTGTGTTCCTTTTTAGGCGAATACTATAGCCGAAGCTTATTATACCGGTTTTCCGGATAAGTGTACTGAGCGGCCCTATCTCGACTGCAGTAAGGCGTAGAGGTTTGCGAAAAAAACCTTATAAGTAAAGCAAGTAAGATAAATGGCTAGAAATTATTTGAAGTTCGTAACTCGACCGATAGGGGCGTAACTGCTATGAAGACACATAAAATTCATGCTATCTTGGAAAATTGGACGATGAGCTATAACTTTGAGAAAATTGTAGACTTTAAAAAAATATACTTTCTATTAACATTCCTTATATTCTCTTACTAAATATAACACGTGTTATGATTAATAATTGATGATGCCACTCGTTAAAACCTTTAGAAAATTGAACTCATGCTTCGCATTCGTTCAATTTTCATCGGTTTTAACTCGAGCTATCATCGATGATAATCATAACACTAGTTATATTATCCCCGAGAACATATTTCACATGTTACATGGTACATTTTTGATTACTTTCATTGTTTAAGTACAAAAACAGATTTGCAAAATAGGCTGTCAAATCGGTGATAATTTTATTACCGCATGTTGACTGTCACGTGATTTTAATGAAATAAAATAGTTTACTGTCAATGATAAATCGTTTAAAATTGTAGACTTTAAAAAATTATATTTTCTATTAACGTTCATTATTTTCTCTTACCAAACATAACACGTGTTATGATTAGTAATTGATTAGTGGAGTTGATCGGCCTATTTCCACAGTTTATGCCTTTTGAGCGCGACGTTTCGGAAGCGGACTCTGCTTCCGTCATCAGGCTTAGCCCTGAGAAGGACTGTTTTCGCACTTGAGTCGAATTCATATGTTATATATAATTTTTTCCCAAGCACTTGACTACTCTAAGATTCGAACCTGATACCTTTCACTTACTAGTCTGACACCTTTGCCACTGAGCCACGGAGTAATCCAATAGATACATTTTAGAACTTATATATATATATATATATATATATATATATATATATATATATATATACTGGGTTCCCCATATTAGACTGTACAGTTTAAAAGTCGAATAAAAACTTTCTAATCAAAGTAAATTAACTTTTAATGGACTAATATGTAGCTTATTCTGTGGGATTTATGACTAAAGCAAATAACAATTCAAGTTTTAAAGATCAAGGAGGCGCCTGTCTATAAACAACGACTTAAGTGTTTCTGTCAAATATGCGTTATACGCAAACGATATAATTGCTCCAGTTTAACAATTTTCATTGCATTATGAATTATTCGATTCAAGAGCGTGTGTTTTCTGTGGAAGTCTACATTAGAACTGGTTCATTTGAAGAAGTTCGGCGTGCATTTCGACGGCAGTTTGGAAACAATAATAGGGCGATGCACCAGTACGCTTTACAATTGCGGCGTGGGTTTGTCATTGGCGTGAAAATGGCTCTGTGCAAAACATTAAAAACCTGGACGTCGAAGAACGGTGCGTACGCCTGAAAATATTGAACGAGTGAGAGCTGCCTTTACAAGAAGTCCTAAGAGATCGGCTAATCGGCAATCACTTGCCCGGAATATCTAAGGAAGTCTCCACAGAATTCTGCATAAAGATATAAAATTTCAAATGGCGCATAACCTCAGTGATCTAGACAAAGGAGCGAGGGTGACATTTTGTGAAGAATTTATCAGCATCGTGGAGAAATTCATAATTTGCTAATGAGCGACGAAGCAAATTTTCATTTGGACGGTGTTGTTAACAAGCAAAACTTTAGATACTGGGGAGTAGAACATCCTCACGAACTGTTTACCAAAAACCTCCACAGTCCAAAAGTCGTTGTTTGGTGCGGTGTAGCATCATTTGGAATTATCGGTCCTTATTTTTTTGAGGATGAAAATAACCGTTCTGTTACAGTTAATTCCGAACGCTACATAAACATGTTGCAAACGTTTCTTATCCCAGAACTAATTAGACGAGGACTAAATGGCGCCATATTATTCCAGCAAGATGGAGCAACGGCTCACAAGCCAGAAACACTATGAGAATTTTGCGAGATTTTTGACGGCCGTATAATTTCCCGATTTGGAAATTTGAATTGGCCCCGAGATCTCCTGATTTAACGGCCCCGATTTTTTCTCTGGAGATACCTAAAGCAAAAGTTTTTGCAAGTCGTCCCAACAATTCCGGAGCTGAAGGAGCAGATTCGAAATGAAATTGCAGGAATAAATGGAGATTTGCTTCGCCAGTGATGATAAATTTTGAACTTAGAATTCAAAAATGCATTGAAGTCGAAGGAGGGCATTTGGAAGACATGATCTTTAAAACTTGAATTGTTATTTACTTTAGTCATAAATCCCAAAGAATAAGCTACATATTAGTCCATTAAAAGTTAATTTACTTTGATTAGAAAGTTTTTATTCGACTTTTAAATTGTATAGTCTAAAATGGGGAACCCTGTATATATATATATATATATATATATATATATATATATATATATATATATATATATATATAACTTTTTGTGGTTGCGCAGAAGTTTATTGTGCATGTTGCGTCGTAACTTCTTGCGCAGGTGTATTGCGCTTAAACTCTTCGCGCATTATTGGAATCCATATGGGTTTCATTTCTACACTAGCTTGGCTTATTGGATTTTCTGCTAGTGCGATGTATGTGGCTTCTTTGAGTTTCCGACGAGTTGTGTTCTCGTCCTTTGCCACATTGGATGCGGTGGTCTTCGTTCCAGACATGTTCGGCGATTCTTGATTTTTGATTCTTGATTCTTGATCTTGATCTTGAGTTATATTATCCCCGAAAATATTATTTGACAGTTTGAGTGATACCTCATCATTTTGCTTTGCGACATTTTTTCCGTATCTCATAATAGAAGAGTGCCAGGCCAAATCATTTTCCAATATTTACATTTTAATATATCATGAATCACTCAAGGGATTCGAATATTCTTAGTCTCGTTTGAAAGAGCAATTTATAGTCTTTTGAAGGGTATTTTTTATGGGAGCGTTCTCTGTAGCGATGACATGTTTTCGTAATTTTTTGGAAAAACTAAATAGAATGGTACTATTTATTTAAAGGACCGTTACACGGTTTCAAATTACCTAAATTTTAGTGAAAACTTCTTCGCGATTTATATAAGAAAATGCTAAACATTTGAACAACCAAGCGATTACGGGAAACAAGCAATGTGAAGCCGATTCAAGCACCTGTAAGAATTCGTAGAACACTTATCGAGGAAAATATCAACGTTTTGACCTATGTACAACACGATCTCACCTTAAGCACCAGAAAAACGTTCTACAACTTGGGAGTTCCAAAAACAGTTGTCCACGAGATTGTTCAAAACAATAATATGCATCCCTACCACATTGTTTTACATCAAGCATTAAATCATACTGATTATGATCATAGACTCAACCATTGTCACTGGTTCTTAAATATGATTCGGGAAAATCCTAATTTTCCGTTGTAGCGTTTAGTTTTAAAGCAATCTGCTAGAGGCTGCTCTCTGCAGCTAGTACACATTTTTGTGATTTTTTGGAAAAAGGTAAATAGAACGGTACTATTTAATTGACAGACCGTTACGCTGGTTAAAATTACCTAAATTTTAGTGAAAACTCCTTCGCTTTCTCCGTCCGTTCTCGATTTATACGAGAAAACGTTAAAAATTTGAATACTGCAATCGGAATGTTACTTCGGTGGGGAAAACAAATCATATATCCATGGTAACCGACGTAATTTAAGCTAAGGTTCCACTTTTTGCCCACTAAGTAACAATCTTAATACGTCGCGCCTAGCTCTCCTTCACACCTTATCCAGACTTAGGACTGGTTCAAAATTTTGCTTTGAAGGGTGATTAAAGGCCAACGAGCCAACGAAACATTAGTAATAACAATAGAACAGAAGCACAAGAATTTTAGAACGACCTACACAAAGAAAGTTTAGCCAGAAGTAAATCATAAATTTTCAAAATGTCTTCCATCATTCTCGATGAACTTATTTAACCTAAGTTGGATAGAAAAAACCGTTGCTTCAATTTCAGCCCTGGACAAGCTTCTAAGGGCATTTCAGGTTCTTTCTGTCATATTTTCCCTGATTATTGGTTTCTCTAAGAAAACCAGGTCTTTCAGTCTACCCCATAGGTAAAAATCTAAACAAGTAAGATCCGGCGAACGCGTCGGGTAGGGAAATATACTTCCTCTTCCAATAACACGACTCGAATATTGCCCACATAAATGCCGACGTACGTTGCGGTCATAATGTGCCGGACAACCATCAAGCTGGAACCAAACCTTGTTCCCAAAGTCTTATAAAAGTGGCGGAACAGTAACGTTCAAAAATTTTAAGATCCTTTCCCCATTAATGGATTGGTTCAAAAATGTGGACCTATATTCTTCCTTCCAGCATTACGCACCATACGTTCAAACTCCAGAAATTTTGATGTGCTAGTTGCGCATCTAATGTGGATTTTGCTCGGACCAATAATACATATTGTACAAATTCACACCCCCTGTGCTACTGAAAGTGGATTTTCCCCTCCATAATATGCGTAACAGAAACAGAAACGTTGATAATATTTTCCTCGGTGGGTGTTCTGCGAACTCTTGCAGGTGCTTGAATCGGCTGCATGTTGTCAGTTTCCCGTAATCGCCTGGCCAATCTTGAAAACACTTCTCGAGAAAAATGTCTTCTTTGTGGAAATTGTCGCGATGTAATTGCAACATTTTTGAAGCATTGGAGACCAATGCGTAACATATATGTTAACGCGTTAGTAAATGGCATATTTTTCCCAAAAAGATAGATTAAAAAATACATACAATGCACAAAAACTCTAAGAAGGAACTTTTGACAATTGTCAAATCAGGGATCTTTTCAATTTAGCGGTTATCATGAGTATGTGATTTGTTTTCCCCGACCATTGTTCCTACTGGGGTATTCAAAAGTTTACCGTTTTCCGTATAAATAGAGGACGAATGGAATTATCGCGAAGGGGTTTTGTCAAATTCTATTTCATTTGTTCCAAAAAATCACAAAAATGTGTAATCGCTGCAGAGAACGACATCTAGTTTATTTGTTTAAAACTAAAGGCTCCAACAAAAAACACCCTTCAAAAGACTATAAATTGCTCTTTCTAACGAAACTAAGAATATGCGAACAAGTTCAGTGGTTGAGGAGACATTAAAATGTAAATATTGAAAAATGTATTAGCCTCCCCCACCTTTATTATGATAGATATGTCGCAAAGCAAAATGATGCGGTATCACCCAAGCTCTGAAATGATATTTTCAAAGTTATAACTCATCGCCCAATTTTCCGAGAAGTTACGCCCCCTATTGATCGAGTTACGAACTTCAAAATAATTTCTAGCCATTTCTCTTACTTGCTTTACTTATGAAGATTTTTCCCAAACCTCTAGGCCTTACCATTGTCGAAATAGAGCCGCTCCGTATCCTTATCCTCACACCCGGTACACAGATTGGAATTCCTAAGCAGCCAGGTCCCCTGATACACACCGAAAACGTGGTCAAGCTCGTTACTATCTTGGTAATAATACAACATATGAAAAAACTTTATTAGAAAAAAGTTGTAGAGTAAAATAAAATAAGATACTTCTATTGAACGCTCTTTTACTTTAAAGATCCAGTTTTTCGTAAAACTCCAGAACACTTGTAACATTCTTATCTGTAGAGATATTTATACACCAGTTTCGTTCACGTCCCTGTAAAATGGATTCACTCGAGGACCAAGAGCTATATTTTGTGCCCCATGAGCGTTTGCCAAAGTTTAGGCTAAATACTGCACAAAATCTGTATTTATACACCAATTTCGTTGGGATCGCGGCAAAATTAATTTTCACGATAGCCAAGAGCCAAACTTAGTGACGAATGTGTGTTAGTAAGCATTTGGGATGAACGTTGCCGAAAATCTATATTTATACACCAAAAGTATTAGGATCGCGGCAAAACCGATTCCCTCAATAGCTAAGAGCAAAGCTTTGTGTTCAATAAGGGTTGGCTAGCATTTGGGTCGAATTTTACTCAAAATATGTATTTGTACAAAAGTTTCGTTGAGGTTGTGGCAGAATTAATTTCCTAGATATCCAAAAGTCAAATTCTGCAGCTAATAATTGTTGGTTAGCATTTGGGTTAAACGTTGCCCAAATTCTGTGTTTATACACCTATCATGTTGAGGTTACTTCAAAATTGATTCCTTTAATGGCCAAGAGCTATATTTTGCGTACCATGAGTGTTGGTCAGGATTTAAACCACTGTCAAACATCAATATTAGGAGACCGAAAGGATCACTATAGAGAAGTAGCACATTTTCGCAAATTTCTGCGTTCTTACATATGCAATCTAATACTACGTATGTGTGAAATTAGCAATTAAAAACTATTAATTAATATTACTTGCTTTACTAGAATTGAAAATTGTGCTTGTGTGTGTGTGTGTGTATGTGTGCATGTGTAGGTGTGTGGGTGTGTGCGTATGAACGTGTGTTCGTATATACGTGTGTGCATGTGCGTTTGTGCGTGTGTGTGCATGTGCGTGTGCGCATATGTGGGTTATGCGTGTGCGTGTGCGTGTGTGAGTGTGTGCGCGTGTCCGTGAGTGCGTGTGTGCGTTTGCGTATGTGCATGTGCGCGTGTGTGCGAATTTGCGTGTGTGTGCGTGTGTGATTGTTAGTTTCCACGATAATTCGAATACGACAACACATACGTACTTGAAATTTTGGAGAGTGTGAGTTCGTTAGGAGCAGTTTTTGATTTTTATCAAATATTTCTGAAACAGCCGTATAGATCAAACGCATACAAATACCACCATATAGACTTTAAATATCGATTATTTTCTATGCAATTTTTTATACGACCCATAGTTTAACGGCAAAAAGTTCCTATGGTAGTACAACTTTGTTCCATATCTGAATAACAATCAACTTATACGAAAATGAATTTTACGTAATTTTTTTAATAAATTTTCTGATAGTTCCAAAAATTAATTAAATAAACTCTGATATCTTCAGGTTGAGCTAACATACAGATTATAACGTTTATGTAGGAAAGTATTATATTTCTTATAATAAAGCACATATTAAAAGGAATTATTATTATTATTTATAATTTTTTTTTTATTAAAAAGTTAAAAATTACAAATTCTTATGTTTAAGCGCAACAAACGAAATTTTAATTACATAAAATAATGGTCCTACAAACTAGCTCCTGTATTAGTTCTAATGCTGGACTTCTTAACATCGAGTGTCATTTATAGTGGTTCAATGAAAACATTTAGATTTCACAATCGCAGCTTCCAAAATAATATTGATGACTATAACTGATCGTGATCGCAATGTCAGGTTATGTCTTCAAATTGTTTATTAACATTGTTAATTTACCTTTGTTTTATTTTAGGACTCTTAGCACTACTACTGACTGGTCTATTAATGAGTAATTATGATGAAGAAATTAATTGCTTAAATTAATTAATTAATTGCTTAAAACTTCATGGAATGTCAATTATTTACTTTTCCACAAAATCTATGATGTCGTCCAGTTTATTACTTTTCCTGAATTAAAGGGCTCATTAATATTGGTTTTCGATTTTTTAGCTCGGCAAGGGGTGCCGGTCACCTTCTTTCTTATCCTATCTATTTTATTATTCCTTCTTCATCTTCACTGCCTTCCTATCGGATTGAAAGCCCAAATTTGAAAAAAAGAGATGGCTGTGGTTTCTGGGGTAACTCATACCGGACGTAAAATGCAGCCCCGTTCGGATAGCCGGGAAGGCAGGGTCCAACCGACCTCGGTCATCGAAAGTACTCACTTTCTGGTCCTCTATTGCAACATCCGCGGTATCAAATCTAATCTTAATGCTGTTCACCAACATCTTGAACAACTACAACCTGAACCACAAGTCTCCTCTGAAAGATCCGATTCACCCGACCTGCAAATTCTCCAATACAATGTTCATTCTAACTTTCGCCACAAAGGAGGCGTATATGTCTAAATCAAGAGCAACATCGCTTGCAAGAGGATTTCTTGTTTGGAGAATAAAAAAAAAGTTGTGATTTGGATTAAACATTCTGGTGCAAAATTTGTGAAATTCTACTGTTGCGTTTATAGGTCTCATAATCAAACACAGGTGATTTCTGAACCCACAAGAATCCCTGAAAATCCTAACCATACTCTACATCTTCTAGATCTCTTTATTACAACAAACCCACTTGTTTATAAAACGTCACTTCTTTCTCCTCTGGGTCTATCTGACCATTGTCTAACAGAAATAACTTCTGTCCCTAATTCCTCAGTTGTTCGCAACACTGATACAACCTTGTGATATTTTAAGTCAGCTGTGTGGAATGATTTACAGGACTTTTTGTAACCTTTCCATGTCGTGAATACCGTTTTAGGTCGCCTTCTTCTTCCGACATTGCTCTTCTAGTACCTGAAGTCATTCTCGTGGACATGGAAACCAATTCATTTTCGGTACAAGCACCTAGAATCATCAGTAAGCTTGATCTCAATAAGGCGACTGACCCAGGCGGTATCCCAACTATTATCTTAAAGAAATATTCCCCTGAACTAGTACCAGTCCTATCTAAGCTATGTTCGATCTCTATGTTTTCTGGGGAATTTCCTTCATCATGGAAGTTAGCAAATGTTCAACCTATTCTCACAAAGGGCGATATGTCCGATCCTTCGAACTACCGATCAATTGCCATTGCTGCCATTTTGCCTAAAATCATGTTAACAGCTATCATCAGCAACTGCTTTCTTTCCTTAAAACTAACAAATTCCTTAGCGACCACTTATATGGTTTTAGGTAGAGTCGTTCAACAAGTTATCTCCTTCCATATTGTAAGGATCCAGAAATCTGTACAAAAATCCGCAAATTAATTATTCTATTTTGTCCGTTTATGTTACAGAAAAGTACTCCGGTGCAGATAAAATAATTAATTGTTTCCTCTTCTTCCGTAATTAATTTGACTGCTAATTGCTACATATCTTCGTACCTTATTTATTGTTGTTACGCTTTTGATAGTTGAACGTACCATATAACATCGTTTATGGTTGTAGTTGAACATATTATGAAACTATTAGACGCCCAAGAAATTTATTTTAAATGATGAAAAGTTCCAGACTTTGTACACCTTAGTGGTAATTCCGTGGCCCGTTAGCATGAGAAATTATCGTATAATCTTCTTTGAATGTTACTCAAATTTCAAAGTTGTTTGTTGGAGATGTATAAAATATTACTTATTATTTTAATAATATAGAAAGGTTGCTTTTCGGGATTAACAACACCGACCCCGATGAATCGTACCATGATTATTTGTTAAAGTATACGAAATGCACTAACATTTTAAAGAAACAGAATATGAATGAAAATGAATTTGTTAATGGTGGAATAGTCGAGATGTTGTTAATTGAAATATCTATTTTTCTAGCTAAGTACAAGCAGGTTGAAAGTTATCGTCGGGGTCGGTTTTGTTAATCCCGAAAAGGAACCTTTCTATACTATTAAAACAATACGTAATACTTTAAACATCTTCAACAAACAACTTTGAAATTTCAGTAACATTCAAACAACAATATGCAATCATTCTCATCTAGCGGGCCACGGGATCACCACTGGGGGTGTACAAAATCTCGAATTTGTCATCATTTAAAATAAACCTCTTGGGCGCCCAAAAAATATCAGTATTCGTTACTGTGGATTTAAATCGTGAAAGTTTACATTTTTATAAAACCTATTTTTTATGTAAGATTATTATCGCTTAACTAGATGTATCAAAGAGTATTTTACAAATATTAATTAATTCAGTTATTTCTATAGAATATTTTATCAACGACCTTGTTAATGTTAATGAATATTTATTTTCTCAAATCGTTAAATGCTATTGTAAGACTTGTTACAATGTATATTAAAACAATTGAAGTCATCCTCGTGGACATGGATTTATACATTCCCAAAAAATAAAATCTTATGTCATTCTCGTTCCCAACCCTACTGTGCTGATATCTTTGAAAAATAAATCTTATATTAAATGAAAATGTATTGGTTCTCTTTATGAGTGAAATATTTTTATCGCTTTGCGTAAGATTTTAATTACTAAACAAATATATAAAGTCAACCAGGGGAATTGCTATCCTAGAACACTTTCTGTACATTAATTATCCAATCCACAGACAGCCCATTACCAGGAGGACCATCACCGAACTCGATCCTTTTCGTCGCTGTAACAGGGACCGCCTTTTTAAGATAGGTTTAAGTTTTGTTATCCGAGGTGTTTATAAAGTAGATTAAGTGGAATATTAGTAGATTTAAGTAAAGTATTTAGATTTATAACAAATAGGTAATAAAATTAGTGTGTTTTGTTACGATCTTGAAGTTGTCAATGATTATGCGAATTTATCCCACCTTCGGCCGAAGCTATGCCGGGCAAAGCAAATAGCTTAGTAAACATACCCCCTTGTGTTATAAAAAGGGAGCTTACAATATGTAACCCAAGTTTGGAACAATACGTTAGAACAATCCGGTGAAACGGTTGTAGTCGCTTTAGATATCTCAAAAGGATTTGATCAAGTTTGGGATAAGTGTTTACTTGCCAAACTCACCTCGTTTGGGGTAAATGATATGCTTATCAACTGGGTTTATAATTTCCTTCCCTCTTCATTATAGTTCGTCTAAGTCTACTCATAATGGTATTCCACCTATCTCAAATCAAGACATTAAAGCTCAAATGGCAATTTCAATCAACAGTCATTCAACGTACCCTTGAATGGGGAGTAATAATCTAGTTAAATTTAATCTAATAAAACTCAGTGTTGCCTTGTGTCCGCCAAAAAAGATCGATCATTTCCTATTGTAAATATGAATGGTTCAAATCTTAAGTTTTCACTCTATTAGTATGTTGTCAATTCGATTACAGCATTGTTCCCATTGTTGTTGTTGTTTATTACTTCATTTATTGGTTGTCGTAGTTCCCTGTTTTTGTCTCTGTGCACTTGGTATGTTTGGCTCATTTGGTTAGCTAGGTAGACATTATATAACCTTTTCTTTTCTTCTATTGGCTATCTCACTTCTTCCGTTAACCAAAAAGGTTGTTTTTGTTTTTGTTTCGTTTGTATTCTCCCTGAGCTTCGTTAGCGATTTTGTGTATGGCTTCTGTAATTCTTTCAAAATCCTCTTCAACATCATTATTTTCAGTAGTATTAGTGAGTTCAGCTTCTTCTTTCATATAACATTCTCATACACTTGTTCTAATAGATGAAGTTCATATTGTTTCTTTGTGTGTTTCTTTCTGGACAGTACTTGTTTTGTAGTCATACCTGCATATAGGATTACGAAGGTGAGTAGTAATAGATGATGGTCTGTACTGCAGTTTGCTCCTCTCTTTACTCTACAGTCCTGTACTTTAAAGTACGTGTTTTCTTTGACCATGGTCTTTCCCGCGTGTATCTAGGTGAGAAAAACGTATTGGGTATTCTCAGTTGGTATTGGTTGCGCACCTCTAATAACCTTTCCGCATTGTCATTCTCTTCTACATCTTCAAATTATCCTACACTATTATCTTGATTTTTCTACCTTTAATTCTTCAATTTAGATCATCCGACAATATAATCCCTAAATGCGGTTTTGCATTGTTTAAAATTTTCGAGAGATCGTCATAGAATTCTTCTTTTTCTTGTATTCTCGATGTATCAACTGGTGGATGGATCCCTATTATTCATGTTTCCCGTCCATACATTTTCATGTTGAGGGTATAAATCTTTGTAGTTGATTTTTAATAAATGGCCTTTCTTTTCGATTCTGGTAGAATAACAAGATCCAAATTATATTTTTCGATCTCTAGTAATATTTCCGATGTTTTATTTGTTAAGCTGCAAACATTTCATGTTCCAATTGTCATAGTTCTGTTCCTTACCAATCTTATCTTATTGCGAGACTGGTTGTTAGCATTTTTCGCAGTTTGTCTTTGAGAAAGCGTTTTCCTAGTCATGGGTGGCTGGCCCATAGCCCCAACTCCCAACCTAGAGGATCAGGTGGTTTGATTTTAGTGGCCATTTCACTTAGGTTGAATGTTTTCCAAACCTTAGAAGTCAATCTCCCCTCCAATTGGCTCTTCTTCTCTAAAATTTGGATCGTGGGCCAGTTTTCACCTGTTATCCCAGATAGCGGGTCTTACTGGGTACTATCCACCGGAGTCAGTTGAACCCAGGTTTTTTTAACGAGGTTGTTACACCTCCCCCTCCTCCTGTCTTATCCTGGCTTGGGATGGTGAATGGTCGAGTTTTCACTAAGTATAAGGAGCTTCATTGCTTTACATGTCAGCTATCGTGAAGCGATTGTAATTCGTCAAATCTGAAAGGGAGTATGAAAAATACGGTAATCGAATTATCATAGCAGTCTTTAAATAATGAACGCTTTTTATAAATAGTTCTTAAAGTATCAGTACTTTCTTCATCAAGCGAAATTCTCACTTTTTAATATTACCGCACAATTTGATTATCATTTTAAACTTTTGTCACTGTCATTTAAACAACTTAATCAGTTACAGTATTACTCTTATTAATAAGTTCAGAAATTACAAATACCTGTATTTAATTTTTCCCTTAATTCTACATCAATAAAAAGAATTCAATGTACTTCCTCTCTTTCGTAAATAACTGCTACGTACAATTTTTAACTCAATCAAAATTACTGTATTCACTTCCCATTTATATCTGTTACTAACACAAACTCTTCACAGTTATGAAATAAACGCGTTATCCAACAGCCATTTAATCTTTCTTCCTGTCTACATGGGGAGGAAATCATTTTATATGTTAAAATCGTCACCTGACTGCCGATTGCTACATTTTTTCGTACCTTATTTATTGTTGTTACGCTTTTGATAATTGAACGTACCATATCAGGCGCCCAAGAAATTTATTTAAAATGATGAAAAATGCCAGACTTTGTACACCCCAGTGGTAATTCCGTGGCCCGTTAGCATGGGAAATTATCGTATATTCTTCTTTGAATGTTACTGAAATTTCAAAGTTGTTGTTGCTTTTCGGGATTAACAACACCGACCCCAACGAATCCTACCATGATTATTTGTTAAAGTATACGAAATGCACTAACGTTTTAAAGAAACAGAATATGAATGAAAATGAATTTGTTAATGGTTGAGATGTTGTTAATTGAAATATCTATTTTTCTAGCTAAGTACAAGCAGGTTGAAAGTTATCGTCGGGGTCGGTTTTGTTAATCCCGAAAAGGAACCTTTCTATACTATTAAAACAATAAGTAATGCTTTATACATCTTCAACAAACAACTTTGAAATTTCAGTAACATTCAAAGAACACTATACAATCATTCTCATCTAACGGGCCACGGAATCACCACTGGGGGTGTACAAAATCTCGAATTTTTCATCATTTAAAATAAACTTCTTGGGCGCCTAATAGTTTCATATTATATTCAACTACCATCATAAACGGTATTATATGGTACGTTCAACTATCAAAAGCATAGCATACGAAAAGTCTAAAAAAATCTTATGCGCAAATACTTTATACAATTCATAAGGTACGCTATTTAATAATCTTCAAACACACGATTTAAAAAATCCAAAAAAAGATAAATATTCGTTACTGTGGATTTAAATCGTGAAAGTTTGCATTTTTATAAAACCTATTTTTTATGTAAGATTATTATCGCTTAACTAGATGTATCAAAGAGTATTTTACAAATATTAATTAATTCAGCTATTTCTATAGAATATTTTATCAACGACCTTGTTAATGTTTATGAATATTTATTTTCTCAAATCCTTAAATGCTATTGTAAGACTTGTTACAATGTATATTAAAACAATTGTATTAAAATAAAGGTTGTGTAATCTATTTGATGGTTATACAAGTCTTTAAGTAAAAATGACTCCAGCCGAAGTATATATCAAAAAAACCATTGTACCTGTCCTTTCGGCCATTGAAATTTTACCCACCTTTAAAAATATTATAACATGGAAAGATAATTGTAAAGTTTTAGATATTGGTTGTGGACCTGGTAATGTTACCCATGATCTACTGTGTCCTATTTTACCACAATCAACACAGGAATTAATTGGTATCGATAAATATAGTGGTTTCATCGAACATGCAAGAAAACATTACAAAAAAGAAAGTCTTTCGTTTAAAGTATTGGATATTGTCAAAGACAAAGTTCCAAAAGAGTATGAGCAATATTTTGATTACGTGACTTCGTTTCTTTGTTTCCATCAATTTAATTATCATGAGTAATTATAGTCATAAAAGGTAAATGTGAAGTGCATTACTTTATTCCTTAGAATAGCTTTTAGTAATGTAAAGAAAATGTTAAAACCTGAAGGTGAAATGCTGCTTTACTTTCCGTCTAATTCATGTATATTTTCATTGTATGAAGCTCTTTCAAAGCAAGAAAAATGGAAACCTTATCTCGTTCATTATTTCCAATATTGCAGCCCTTATAAAGATTCTCAAAATGCTAAAGAAGACATGGAAACCTTTTTTACTAGAATGGGTTTTCAAATACGTCTGCTGAAGTTTGAAGAAAAGAAACACAAATATTATTTGAAAGATTTAGCACGTATGTATTAATGTACTACTATAGCTTATTCAACGAAATTTTCGATGCACTTCATTAATTTATCTTATCGGGCTAGTTCCAACAAATTATTCATGCTACTATTTCGTGCAGAACTATTTACATAAATTTATGACGTACGTCGAAAATAGAAAAGGTTATTTTAATCCACTGCACATCTGCGCAACGGCAACCGCCCCCTCACTAGGATGGAGTAATGTTTTGTTTAGACTGGAAAATTCAAATCTCGTGGTATCGGTGGAGAAAATAATTTCTTGTGTATTGATGTGTATTCATGTTTTGAATCAACGTTTTTAAACCAGTGTGCCCCATGAGTTCACTTTTTCTTCCAGCGTGTTTGGTGTTTTTAGTATTGTGCGGTGGTGCATTTTGTGTGTTACTGGCTCTGCGATAAATCCATTTTTCCAGAGTTTCAATTACAAGGATTATTGCTCCCTAATGCTCAGTAATTGATAAATGAAAAAATAAGCTTTTTCTTTTGAAGCATATTCGTAAATGTTTATATATAAGTACTAAATTTTTTATATAAAGCAATTAATACATGGTGGGCTGTAAGTCAGTTGTCAAAAATTAAAATGCAAATACTTTATTTATATAAAGTACTAATTTAATACAAAAGTTAACCTACAAAAATGATTACAAAAAAAATACCTACAAAAGGTGATCAAAGTGGTTTCCTAGCGATTCTCTACAAACATTGCGTCTTTTCAACACTGATTTACAAATCTTGTCGAATATCTTCAGGGACTGCAGGTGTTCAAATTCTGATTGGATTAGTTCCTTCAAATGTTCAACATCGCGAATCTTGACGGAATAAACCTCATTCTTTAGTATACTCCAGACTGAAAAATCCATAGGTGTGATATCTGAGGATCGTGGGGCCCATTCGATAGTGCCCGTCTATCAATCCATTCATCAAAGTTTTCATTGAGAAAGTTTCTCACAATAAGTCCATAACGAGCGAGGAGCTCCATCTTGTTGCCATATCAACTTTTCCTTAACCGGCTCGAGATTTTCAAATAATGGACTGTTTTCCAGTTCCATGAACACTTCATGAAGCATATGTATGTAATTTTCAGCATTCACAGCCCCATTAAGGTACCAAAAATAAACTCTTTTTTTTGTTCAGCCAGGGTTCGGGATCGTTGCCTTTCAGTTAATTAAGCATGCCTTCAGGTTCCTTTTTCCTTTTAAAATGAGGGAAATATGTAAAAAAGTTGCAATTTTTATTTTTTTATTTTAGTTTTTATTTTAAGTGTAAAAGCTTACTTGTTAAAATCTTTCTTTGTTTCCATTTGTGGTGTAGCTCTTCTAGAAGCAATTTTTTCTCGAATTAGCCCGTCTCTGGAGGTGTTTCCAGATACTGACCTAGACGTCTCAGTTACCATCTTAATGTGTCTTTCGACAGCCTGAGTGTGGCATGGAAAACTCAAAATTCCGATGTTATCGGAAATATTAACAACCATTTCTGCTTCTGTGATACCTTCTTCATCTGATTGCCAATTAATTAGGGCGGTATAGTTGGTAGCAGCAAAGTTCACTTCTGGTACTTTAAAATCCCGAAGTTAGTGATCAGTTTTTGAAGCTCGACACATTTACAATGCCTTTGAATTTGGTCGGTAGATATCAAGAAGCTTGGATTACATGAAATAAATGTTGGGGCCCATACTTACAAGCTGACTAGTACTTTACAAGAAACCAGGTTGTTGCATATACGTTAGTGACATACTCGGTTAATGTATTTAATTCATACGATGGTTCTTCTATTGTAACATATAGTCTTAGTATTCTGTTGGCTGTTGTTAACCAGCGTGCATGTGACAGTTTTTCTGGGTGTTTAGCTGTCAACTGGGGGGAAAACTAATTCGGTAAAGCACTAAAACCTCCCACGCGTGCTTTCCCGAGGAAGGGATGGCGCGTGTGGGGGGAAGGCTGTATTCGGCAAGACAATAACTGAAAGTATTAGTGTAATTTTAGTTATTAATTTATTTAATCTACGTTTCGTTTTAGGGTTTAAAGATAATTTAAATTTATAGGTTTTTATTAAAATTTTACATCAAAGAAGGAACGTGACGTTATCTTCACACAGGACTGATTTTTTTGTGTGAATTTGAACTTCAATATATACCTATTGTACAACCAGGGTTACACGGAAAGTTTCAAAATTAGGGTTTTTTTTTATTAAAATTCTCAATTTTCACATTCAAAAAGGAACCTCAAGATGTCATCGCATATTGCCGATTTTGTTTAAGTTAAATATAACCTAAAAAACAACTATTCCAGGGATATAAAATAAAAAAAAAAATCATCGCTCCGCCCTACTTCCCATACACCCACGTCACGAAAAGACCGTTGGGGTTAATTCTGATAGGTTAGAAAAGATTTATTTATCTGTGCTAAAACCAAATTGGCCTGAAATCAGGTTTGACCGGTAACATACATTCGAATAGCTAACATTATAGTGAGTATTCCATATTGTCATAAAAGCATTAGGTAAATATGTTACTGCTTAATGCTTAACACAAGAGAGCCATCAAAACAAACATAATCCGTCTAGAGTCGGGTAGCCCCTTCGTTAATACTAACAGTATCTAAATTAACCAGCATTTTTATAATTGCAGATGCTGTATTTTCATTAGGATTTCTTCCAATACCAAATGATCTTAATAGTGAATTGGTAGCAGATTCTATTCAAGAATTCAGGAAATTATTTTCCATCAAAATTGATGAAGATAATGAAGAATATCTAAACTTTATTTACACATTAGCAATTGTACATATTGTAAATAAATGAGAAATTCGTGACGTATAAATTCGGTTTTGTCTTGCGATTAACATAAATCCATTCCTTGAAAAACTGGATTGTACACGGTTCGTTTTCCAGAGTTTGTTTAGACATGCATTTATTTAATATTCGTTGTTATTTATCACTGTCACACTAGAATATGACAATATTTATGAATAATATGGCATGTAATCTAGAAAGTTGAAATAATCCAGTTCTTGTCACCGCGTGACATTAAACATGTTACGTTTAGTTTTAAAACTATACAAATACATTTATAATATTATCTTAAATTGTTCATAATTCCATCAAGTACACTATTACCTACCTACCAACTGCTCACCTTTACTTACATTAAACTTACAAAGTTATCATTTTCATATATAATACCATAAGCGAAATCAAATTACTGGATAATTTAATTTCTAATTACGAGATTAAGCCGATTTGCGCACGAATGCTTTTTGTAAGATTTATCAAGCACTGGACATTTTTGAGAAATTATGCAATAATTTCTTTCGCACGAATGGTATTCAATTAGAGAACTGCGTTTCAAAAAATTCTATATTCGTAACTTAGAATTTAACTGGACAAAAATTATAATTATCAATAGAAAGTAATTAAAATTTATAAATCAGAAGTTTACTAAAATCACATTTGTACTCCTAGATATTTGATTAATTATAGGTTTATTAATACCAAATTCAAAGTATGTAATCAGGTATGATCTTTAATAACGTGATTGTAATGTTATTGAGAGATAATATTAGTGGAAGAGTACCTATTTAATGTATTTTCCAGACGAATTACTTTCATATCTAACATTCATTTTTCAACTTTGACAAAATTGTTTACAACATCTTTAACAATTTTTAACAAATATTACAACTGACGAAGATAACTGTAAGTGTTATCGAAACGTTTAGATTGTATAATTTAAAATACACCATTAAAAAAACCCGAAAAAGACAAGTATTTGATTATGTGTGATAATGGTGAAAGTTTACATTTTCATAATACAATTTAAAGTTCTAGAAGTTTGTTTGCTTTTGTAGAAGTATAAATCCCCGCCTTCCCCCATCCAAAACAGTTCAGATTTCCAGTAAAACTAATACTCTATTCATTTATTACTCCATTTATAGGTATTGCTTGTACGAAATTCATTTTCTTTCTGGTTAAATGGTCATTTAAACAGCCTAAAATACATTTTATTTATAATTTACAACATAAGTACAGAGTGATCAATCTCAAGTGGATACCACCTGATCAAAATATTTAAGTTGGTACCACTGGTAGGTTGGTAAGAAGCTGTATTGCTCTAGCTACTCTAGAGCATGGTTCGAGTAAAAACTACGATCAGTTTCAAATCTGTATGAAGGTCATTAACTTATACATATTATAAAATATTATCTTAATTTAAATAATGATTATTTTTGTATTTCATTAGACTGCATCCCTATAAAATACAACAAAATAAATAAAATATTATTTAATGATTGGATTAAATCATTACAAAATAATGAATCTTACGTATTTAAATGTTATAATTTCATTATAATTAAATAAAATTTACAGTACATGTTTATGGAATGACAATGTCTTTTACAAATTCAGGTACACATTAGTTATCATACTTTGCTTTACAGCATATGTTCAAAGTGACCGCCATTAAATTGTAAACATAAGTTCACCCTATGTTGCATATTCGCAAATCCATTTTGTAACATTTCGGCATCAATATTATGAACTTCATGAGTTTTAGCATCTCGCAATTCTTGAAGAGTATGCAATCTTCTGCTGAACACTTTGTTTTTTAAATAACCAAAAAAAAGTCTAACCGTGTCAAGTCTAGTGAATTCGGTGGCCAACGATTTACACTAATGATTCTATCTTCAAAGAAGTCTCGTAAATAATTAATTGTAGCCTGTGCAGTATGTGGGGTAGCGGAGTCATGCTGGAAATACCCGTTTCGTAATTCAGGATCATCCAAATTATTAATAAATGGTTCTAAAAGTATTTCCCTGTATCTTGCCGCAGTAATTGTGCCATCGAAAAATACTGGTCCAAATATTCGTTGTCGCGACATTGCTATCCAGACACCGACCTTGATAGGGTGTAAGGTAGTTTCTCGAAATACGAATTTTTCATACGTGTTTGTGCAGATAGTTTTCGCAAAGATTTATTGGGGCTTGCATTCATCCTTGCTTGGATATCTGCTAAGGTGTCCTCTGTTAAGACAGTAGCCGAAGCTTCACTTTTGCATTTTAAAACACTACCAGTTTCCATGAATCGAGCTATCAATCGATTACGATGTTGACTAAATGTTTCGTAACTAATATTTTCATTTGGGTACTCAACAGTAAATTGATCGATGCATGATTGCAATGAACAATGCCATTGCCCATTACCATCTTGGAGGCCGCTACGAAAATGAGCCACAACAATGACTGTGTCGTTGTTACACGTCCAAACCGCACTAGGCGTCGTGCATGCTTACTAATGTAAGCGGGTTGCCAAGCCAGCTAACAGGCAGATGGGCGTGGTCGAAATAATAAGTAAAATGAATGATCAATAAGCTCAAACACCTTACACTTATACTCAAATAGCTCAATTCGGGAAAATATGTCTCTAGGCGCCACCACAATCGAAACTTCGCTAAAATAATTGTCTTAAGCTGGATGTTAATTAACCCTACTTGATTGTGGAAAGTAGGATTGTGCTTACTCGGTAAACTCCTATACGAAGGTTCTAAAACAAACACTCGTCCCAAACAATTCAACTCAAACTCAAATAAATTTAGCACTACCCAGGTTATTAAAAACTTTTTTAAATACACCTCGTAAACTAAAATATCCAAAACAAAAATTATAATACAGTAACTGAATATTTTCTGCGTATCCCTCGTCTATATATATAACGTTAAATTTCTACCTATTACTGAATAAAATATTTCTTCATCCAATATTCGGTAATTAATTTTGGAAATCCCTAAATAAAAGAAGATCAATGTCTTCGGCTTAATAAATGTTACTTCAAAATAATTTCTCTGAATCGTAATAGACATCCGTACCTGTATAATTTCTCAAAACTCTTGTCTTTAATTGTACTGCGTTAAATAAACTAACATGAAAAATTTTGCAATCGACCTGGCTAATAAAACCTTTCCGGTCGCTCATAAATCTGAAAATTAAAATATGCAAAGCTTACTTTTAAAATTGTCAAAACTAGATCACCAATTAAGTAAATGTTACAACTGTGTTTCATACCTGGCTAAATAAACAACAGAATAATAATCAACGGTAAATATATATATTGTCCTGCACAAAATAAAACAAAAACACAAATATCTACATAAATTACATCAGCGTGGGTGAAAGTTAAACCACCAAATACCACTTTGCATTCTTACTACTAAAACAAACCATGCAATAAGACTCAAGAACGATTATCTCTTCCTTTCAAAACTACGTAATAATTTAAACAACAATACGCAAATAAACTAAACAAAAAGATAATCGGGCTTAAATGAGTTCTTAAAATTCCTAAATCTAATTTCTTACTTAAAATTGTCCATTAATCCTTGGATTTCTTTCTTCTTTCTTCCGTAAATCAATTATTTGTAGTCCATTTGTAATCCTTAAATTGCATGAAGCCACATAACCAGTGCTTCACAATTTCACAAACACTTATTCCTTTCTGTACTCACAAATAGTCTAATAACACGTAATAAGCTGTATACGTTTGGTTGCCTCCCAAAATTTCTAGCAACCTTTATACCAATTTAGTCCCTTATACAAATAAACTTTCAATGTCATACAACGTTACTTAAACATTGGCTTAATATACAACGAACACTTCGTTCACTTGAAAGGTGGTCCCATAAATACTTTTAACTGAATGTCGGTACAAGAACACGCGCTAACCTTGACGCTACTAACGTTACAACTGTTATCTTTATTCAAATCTGCTTACGCACTTATTATTTTCTTGAAGAAAAAACACAGACTAATTTTATCTTCAATCTCAATTTTATTATTGTTTTGTTTATGAATGTCTTTTACGATTCATCCCCGGTTCGGGTTACGCAGTTGTTTAAACAATTACTGCCTCACTATTATTCACAAACATAACTCCAACTTAACCCATTCTAAACCACACTACCTCGCGCGCGGGTCTCACCAAAAGCCAAAAGCTAACCCCCCGTCAATCCCTGACTTTCCTATTTATACCTTCAGTCATCCATCTTTAAACATGTCTTCCTTCCGCGCTATATTCTCCAATAGTATTCATTCAAAATTTCATAGTTCCAATAGCTGCTACCCTCTATACAAGCACGCGTGTAATTACAATACATCGCCATATTTGTTCTTACTTACAAATTTTACAATTACTTCATGAAGAAATCATTTTTCGTCACCACATTCATTCAGTAGCCACTCTGGTCCATTACGCGACTTTCAACATTTATCTCCAACCTGCGCTCGATCTCCTTCCGCAACATTTGCAAAAATAAGTACCGTCTAAGGTCTCAAATCCCATATACATACATATATTCTCAAAACAATTGCACAACATTACAAAACCCTTCGGAAATTAACACTTAAACATACCCAATCTTTCTCTACATATTTTCTAAAACGTTCTACACTTATTCTTCACATTTTCTGACCAAGATTACTCATCTATCTTCCAACATTCTATTTCTTACAGCAGTAAAACAGTAGCAATACATTATCGTCCCATCGACAAATTTCTCTTCACATTTACATTCATCAGAATCTAATTATTCCAACACTAAAGTCTCTATAACATTCAAATACACGTATCTGCATACTAAATATTTCTCCTAAATTTCCAGTGGCGTATCATACACCCACATACATTATGCATATACACAAAAAAAAATTTTTTTTCGTTCAAACTCAATACAGCCGTGCTCAAAACACGTAATACACGTCATTATAACATCCTACATACAGGGTGCGTCATCGCAACCTGACCGTGTTCAATTGAAAACGGCATGACGATTAAATTCGATATCACAATTTGAAATTCAGAATATATAATTTGTCTTGATATAGACAGTTTGTAAATAACTCAAGAAAATACAAAAGTGAAAAACGAAGGTATAATATGACATAAACTGACATAAACTAAAACGACTAAAACCACACTAAAAATCCAAAGCAGCCAACTGCAAAACACAACAATATTAACAACTAGGAATTTTTGTCATACCACTGCACTACACTTGAGATTGATCATGTTGTAATATGTCGTCATACATTTTAAATTAGACGCGTACAAAAGTGCACTGATGGTGTCGTCAGGCTCGGCGACTTCGACTAAGAGATCGGCCGAAATGAGCTATCCTTCCTTCAGTCTGTAATCGTTGAGTACAGATAGGTATATACCTATAAATATGTGTAAGTTACTGTTGTGACGTGATGGCCAATTATTGAATTAATATTAAAAAGGGAAACATACCTTTTATTTCTACTGGTTAACACATCTTATTTATATGACACACACATACAAACATATTTTAGCTTTTTTTTTTTAATCATTCACTGTGTTATTGTTGCACGCGATTACTAACTAATTGTTATCGAGAGCAGCGGCGTAGCGGAAAAACAGTGGCATATCTATATTCACAATAGTTACAAACATAAAAAAAAGAATGTCCAGTTTCATAAAGTGAAAAAACGTTATAAAATCCACTTGGATTTCATGTTGGACTTATTATAGCTGCAAAATTGAAAAGTCATTCAGTAAGTGCAATGATGGCTTGCTTTTATCCCTAAATTCATCTTTTATTTATATTATTATTACTTTTTCAGTTATAAGCCCCCCTAAGCATAATTGTCGCGGACCGCCACTGTAAGATTACAATCCGCTGATTTCAAAAGCGTATGTTTTAAATTTTGAACTGGCTGAAGTTACATTACATACCTACTTATATTTTAATATAATCCTTTTAGCTTATATTTTTATACAACACATTTACGTCAGTGTACAGAGAAGCTGTGCGGTTTACTGCTCGTATTGTGTAAAAGTTTGACATAAATGTTTTATACAAGTTTTCAATCTAATTAATATTATGTTATGTAAACGGCTTAATAAATCTTGTGAATAGTTGGAGATGTCAGCTAAAGTTAGTAAAAATATAATTAAATTAGAACCTAAAGAAGAAGGAACAGTCGATTTATTCCTTATAGAACGAGAACAGGTCATTATAAATAATGATATAAAACAGGAAATTCATTTGGCTTATAATGATGTGAAATGTGAATTTGCAAATACAATTAATATTAAACAAGACAATGGTTCTTATTCGATAAATAATATTAATACAACTGAAGTGGGTTCTAATGTAAAACAAGCTACACCTTTATTATATAGGTGCAATGTGTGCAACTATTCGACAAAATTGGAGTGCAGTTTAAAACATCATCTATTAGTACACACTTCAGCTGTTTCTTACAAATGTGATAAATGTGATTATTCATCAAAATTGGAGTTATATTTAAAAAAACATCAATTAATACACACTTCAACTACTACTTACAAATGTAATCAATGTGATTATTCATCGAAATTGAAGGGATGTTTAAAACAACATCAACTAACACATGCTACAAGTACTTATTACAAATGTGAACAATGTGACTATTCATCAAAATTAGTGAGAAATTTAAAAAAACATCAATTAAAACACACTTCAACTATTAATTATTATAAATGTGACCAATGTAATTATTCAACAGAATTGAAGAATCATTTAAAACAACATCAACTAATACACACTTCAACTACTAGTTACAAATGTGATCAGTGTGATTATTCATCAAAATTGAAGGCATATTTAAAGCGACATCAGTTAAAACACACTTCAACTACTAATTACAAATGTGATCAATGTGATTATTCATCAAAATCGAAGACAAATTTAAAACAACATGTGTCAATACACAGTTCAAGTACTAATTATATCTGTGATCAATGTGATTATTCATCAAACGTGAAGCGCAATTTCAAACAACATCTATTAAGACACAGTGCCATTTACAACTGCAATCAATGTGATTATTCATCAAAATCGATGTGCAGTTTCAAAAGGCATCAAATAATACACACCTCAGGTACGAATCACAAATGTGATAAATGTGACTATTCATCAAAATTAAAGCGCAATTTAAACCAACATCGTTTAATACATAATTTAACTACATGTTACAAATGTGATCACTGTGATTTTTCATCAAAATGGAAGAGTAATTTAAAAAAACATCAATTACATCACACTTCAAGTATTCATTACAAATGTCACCAATGTGAATATGCTACAAAATGGAAAAACGTTTTAATACGTCATCTTGGTAGGCATACTACTTACAATGTGATCAATGTGAATATTATTAAAAATCAAAGTCCGCTGTAAGATGCCATCGTGACACACTTCCGATATTAATTAATTTTATAAATTTTTGTGAAGTAGTATCGTGTATTTCAATTATATATACACAAATTGACTAATTAATTTTTACGAAATAGGTATGATTTGTGACTGGAGAAAATCTACTACCCATATTTAAAGTATGTCAAAATGCAAAAGTAAGTTACTACAATTGTACAATACATTCGGTACATACCAGTAGTATTTATATATTTATAGTTATTCCACCCAGTAGCGCTGATGAGTGCTGCCACATCTTGATTAATTTAAGTACTATAGAAATATTAAATGGTTTATGTACAACTATGTACGAGTTTCAAAATTTTGTAACATTTATTTTTAATACGAAATGGTACTGAGCTAGTTGTAGCTCAGTCCGCTTAGTGTTCGGAAGGTAGTAGCTTCCTTCCCTGTTTCCTTCTACCTTGTATGAGGTTTTTTTAGGGGGTTTTTGTCATACATATAGCGGCATGATTACTCCGTATGCACACATCATGTGTGGTTATTTAGGTGAATGCTGGGGTAGTATCTTCCCTCAGAACCCTAACTCCATCCCTTCCAATTCTATCCTGACCACACCAATCCTTATCCCACCATACATATATACATAATGTATGTATGCATGCTGGGAATATATCGCTATAGCTGAAGGAGCAAAGGAAGCTTGAGCAGCCTGTCATCGACTTTGGGGAGGGAATGAAACATGTTGCTTTCCTAGTACTAATTACCGATTATTTGAAATGAGAATATTATTCCTTGTCAACATTATCGTCAGTACATGTGTTTTATAATGATAAATCACTAAAATTAATTTGTATAATACAGAGTGGTTTCACACTCTCCTTGATCTTGTTTCAACGAAGAATTAACATTATAAAAATTAACATTTAGGAGTGCCAACAATCCTGATTGCAAGCTAACAGAAATAATACAACCCAAGAAATGAGTTCTAAGTAATTTTTGGTTGTGGATCAGCGTGGTAAGGAGAAAGAGGGGTAAATGTAATTTTGTTCGGGTCACTATAACTGAAAAAATGGAAAAGCGATTATGTGGGAACAACGTAAGTGTTTGGCACCTAAATGTTTAATGAATTTTAGTGGGGCTGGATATACAGAGTACAGAATAAGAGGGGTAAATATGATTTCCTTTTGGCCACAACAACTCAGAAACTTTAAAAACTATTAATGTATTCAAATTTCACACAAGTGATTAACTGCGTACCTAGACCCCAGTGAGTTTTGATGGTGTGGTCAAGAGGATCAGTGGATTTTTTTTCGTTTGCAGTAATTTTAAAAGTGGTTTCATTAAAAACTAAATTCCAAAAACCAGTTCTAATTTGATGTTTAAGATGTAAACAAACATCTAGACTTCAATGACGTTTGATAGGTGTTAAAACGAGACGTGTTTATTTTATTTCGATAACAATAACTCGAACACTTTTGAATAGTGATTTTGCTTTCAAAGTATTTCATTTACTTGTCTTAAGTAAAAGTTATTGGGGAGGTTTTTCGAGTTACCTGGCTTATTAATTACATTATTTTGATTATCTCGGTTTTATCAGTGGACATACTAGATATATTAAAGTTTTGGACTGGGTAATTTTCAAAATTACTTTTTAAACCACTTTCTGCTTGGCGCCTTGATTAATAGGAATGAGATATTGTAGAATATGACAAAATTTTAGATTGTAGAGGTTGGATCAAGCTAAACATAAACTATAAACATTCTAATTAATACATGATGCATTGTTCTTTATCAGGATCCTTAATAAACATAACACAAACACAATTTCTGCAAGTCGTATGTCAACAATTTTTAAATTATTAGCTTTATTGACTGGATTAAACAGTTTTCCTTCTGTATGAGATTTTGAACTACCTATAATTGTATTTGTTAAAATCATATTAGGTTACAATGTAACATTTAAAATTAATGTATATCAGTATAAATAGTACATTTCATCTAACTCTGATATGGAATAAGGGTAGGGTGGACGACAGTAGATAGCGTCAACTGGGGTAACTTTGGCCCTTTACGGATAATTTTGTCCCAAAAACCGAAAAAGATTTATTGTTCTCTATATTGCCCTTAGGATAGAGCTACTGACTTAATTCGTGCATCACTCAATAGGTAGCAGCACGGGCTTGACTATAAGCCACTTTTGGTGTAGTTCCACTTCTCACCACCAACGCAGTGCTGCTTCTTCTTTGTTACTTCATAGTTAACTGTTTTGGAGCCCTTCCAACTTTTGATAGTGCAGACGTATTCCAAAGCTTTTGATACCTGGTAAGTGATGTTTCTTTTACTTTATTCATTTATTTAACAAGTTATTATTATAACTGCTCTTTTTTATTTGTATTTTTAGAGCTGAAATAGTTTTTCTAGTGTAGTACAACTTTGTGGCAGACTTGGGGTAACTTTGCCCCAACATGGTGGCTGGGCCAAAGTTACCTCAAGCTACAATATTTCTTTTCTATACTGCAATTTCTTTTCCAGTAATTATTTACAAAGCTAAAATGTCTAATTACATCTCGGAATGCTGTTAATAAACTTAAAATATTTACAATTTGTTTGTTATGTTTCAGAAAAATGCCCAGAAATAGAATAAAACCTCTCGAGACAAGAAACTGTGCAAACTACAGTCCACAAATATTAGAGGAGTGCCTCGAAGCCATTAGGTCAGGTGAACTGACGCAACGATCAGCTGAAACAAGGTATAGCATCCCTAGATCAACCATTAAGAACAAACTGAAAGGCAGGCACACTAGTAATGTGGAGGTGCCAAAACCTTCAGTGAAGATGAGGAGTTAGCTTTCATGCAGCATCTGATAAAAATGTCTGATTATGGATTTCCAGTTGTTGAGACTGATTTTAGATACGCAGTGAAAGCTTATTTAGGTAAGAAAGGTGTCAAAATTGATGCATTTTGCCAAAATATTCCTGGATATGAGTGGAGTCTTTTTTAAAAAGGCATTCGCAATTAACAACTCGCTTAAGCTTAAACTTAAAAAAGTTAGAGCTCAGGTAAGCGCTAAAGATGTTGAAAGTTACATGGAAAACTTACGTGATGTGGTTCCTGCCACTCATATTTGGAACTATGATGAGACAAATCTTATAGATGAACCTAGCATGAAAAAAGTAATTTGCAAAAGAGGGGCAAAATATGTAGAAAATATTTGGAATCATAGGAAAAGTGCAATATCCCTCATCTTCTTTGAATATGCAGCTGTCGTTCTCCTTCCCCCTTATGTTGTGTACAAGTCAGAGAACACGTGGGCCACTTGGACGGAAAACGGGCCAGAAGGAGCTCGTTATAATCGCTCTAAGAGTGGCTGGTTCGATGCTTTATGTTTTGAAGATTGGTTTGAGTCATCATTTTTACCCAATGTTAGGGATCTAAATGGGCCTAAAGTTATCATTGGGGACAACTTATCTTCCCACAGTATCAGTTTGAATGTACTTAGGCTATGTGAAGAGCATAATGTGAGGTTCGTTTGCTTGCCACCAAACTCAACACACTTTACACAACCTCTCGATGTGGCATTCTTTTCACCTATGAAAAGGGCATGGCGAAGAATCCTGTGTAAGTGGAGAAAGTCTGCTTCAGGCTCTAAATTTACAACTATCCCTAAAGACACCTTTCCAACTTTGTTGAAAGAGCTAATGGCAAGTTTAGCGGAAAAACAAAAAGAAAAGTTGATGGCTGGGTTTGAAAAATGTGGGATACATCCCTACAGCAAACAAAAACTGTTGGACCGCCTGCCAGAAAACCAGCCTATTGATAAAGATGCCATCGGTGATTTTTTTCTTCAACAGCTAGAAAAGAAAAGAGCAGAATATCTGACTACAGCTGGCCCCAAGAAAAGGAAGAAGCTGCAAGTGCCTGCTGGAAAGAGTGTTACTGTAAAAGATGTTGAAGCAGCACTTACAGACTGTCTGGCCACTTCATCCAAACAGGCATCTTTATCTTCAAAACAATCCAAATCTGTGAAGAAAAAGGCTAAAAAATGTTATAACTCTTCTTCAGATGATGATGTTGAAATGATTTTGGAGTCAGATGGAGTGAGCGAAACCTTTTCAGATCTTGAAGAAGTGGAAAACTCTGGTAAAACATGTTCCGGTACTACTCATCAAGATCAAGAAAAACAAGAGTTTAAACTTGAAGATTTTGCTGTTGAAAACTTTTTAGTTGTGACCTACAATGGACAAAAATATCCAGGCAAAATTGTGAGCACCACTGAAAAAGGGCCGACTGTTGAATGCATGGAGAGGGGACTAAAGTTTTGGCGATGGCCTGCAAAACCAGACTGTTTCACTTATGACTGGGATGAAGTATGGAGAAAAATCGATCCTCCTAAAATGGCTTCAAAAAGGAACCAGTTCTCGGTCCCTGAATTTGTAACATCGTTTAATATATAAATCTAATGTTATTGTAGTTTTTATAATTTTCTATTTTTATTTTTTGTATTGAGCTGTTAGTTTCTGTATGAAAAATGTTTGAATAGCATTGTTTCATGCTTTCGTACTGTTATAATTACAGTTAACATTAAATGGAGTGTTTTTTTCTAATTAAAAATGTTTGTCTTTTGAATTTTAATTTTGTTACCAATTACAGAAAAGTTTGAAGTAAAAATCAGATAAGACTTGTAAATAGGTCACCTAACATTATTTTTTGTGTGGGGTAACTTTATCCTAACTATGGTATAATAGCAGTTTTATAAGGTTTTAAGAGATGGGACAATGTTACCCCAAGTCAAGGTAACTTTGGGCCAAAATTTTGAAAAAAAATTTCTGGCTCATGAAAATAAATTTTGGTTTAAAAAAGGCTTACATTGAAGGTAAATAACCTTTAAACAACTTGAAACACTTTAATTGTATTCTTTTAAAGCATTTAGGTGGTATGAGTCAATTTGAACACAAAACACTAAAATTTCGGCCAAAGTTAGCTGACGGTAGCCAATTTTTCAAACAATATGTTTTCAAAAAGAATATGTACAGCAACAGAAAGGTTAGTATATTTTCGAGATAAAAAATAGAAGACTAAAAAAAATTAACACATTTTCAATAGAGAAAGATCAATTGAGAACTTATAATGAGACTGTTGCCTAGTGGTACCGCTAATTGTTGGATTCGGAACGACGAATCTTATATCTTGTTCTTTAACAAACACCAAGTCTGGCGCGCAATAAATTGTTACTGCGATTTAAATTTTAATTTAAGAAAGCTGGCATAATGTTCCATATTATGGTTCAAGATATCCGAAATCTTCCCAGTGTTGAAAATCCTTTGCTTTCTTGCACAAAATCAAATGAGCACAAATTCTTTTTGTGCTGCTTGACGATCTAAGAGTTTTACTAAACGCTCTTCAGTCAACAGGTTTTCATCAACTTCTATGGCGTATTTCTTAAACCAATCATTATCATCACTGACAAAGTCTTGACACAATGCTCTTTCACCATAGCCTTCTTCAGAATCACTGCAAATCTTGGCACTGCACCTTTTTCTTTGCCTTATTTTCTTCATTTAGTTGCTGCTCTGGTCACCTTGGGGGTCAGATGACAGCTGGTTCCTGTCCTCGCTAAAATAGCTAAACATAACGAGTTCATGTCCTCACTAAAACATGGGCGCGTCATATCTAAAAATAGTCTGTTCGGGGCTTAGCTAAAAATTATAGTCGCAGCACCATAATTAAAAATGGGTGGTGCGAGTCATCACTAAAAAATAGTAGGTGATCAAACATATGTGGTTTGCAAATATGTCGCAAAGGAAATAACCAGATATGTTTGGTTCGTATCTGTGCTAGACACACATCCGGTTCGCGTCCTCGCTAGAAGGTGGTTGTATCATAGCTAAAAATAGACGGTTCATGTCCTCACTAAAAGGTGGTGATGTCATAGCTGAAAATAGTCGATTTGCGTAACCAGCTATTGTGTAACCAAATATATTGTTCATATCTGCACTAATGTAACATAGTGGGGAGATTAGAGTAACAATATAAGAAAATGATGTAATGCGTAGTGAGTGTTGTGTAAAACATGTGGATGGCATACGCTGAAGAGCAATGGACCAAAGCAACCGACCTGAGAACATCGGTGCAACGGTTGAAGCAAGAATTTTCGGCATTAGTATTCGATGCCCAACATGAGGTGGTTTACGGGCTAGGTGATTATAGTGAAGAGGAGTGCAACGCCCCAACGAAAAAGAATAAAACAGGAGTAACGATATGTGAAAAGTTTTTAAATTTAAAGAAAAATATATGAAAACTGTTTTGTAGAAGAACTGAAAGCTGCGCAATTGCATCAGTTTTGCAACGATATAAGAAAATGGACATGATATTCTGATGGTAGCAGATCGTCAGATACAGATTAGCCTACTGATGCAATTCTCAAAGCACACTCTCTACCATCAAAATCGTGATGCAGTAAAACATAAAAAGACAGTTCCAGTGTCAACTCTACTTGAAAACGTTCTGGAATCAGTAAAGATGGATCTATCTGCATTGAACAGCAGCAATTTCTGTAAATCCTTCACGAAGTTAAAAGGGTTGGAGGTTTTTATGAATACTTCAAAAAAGAAGATCTCATTGAAATGTTTACACAATCTCTGGCTGAGAAAGATGTGTACATCACTAGCATCGGAGCTGTAGGGAAGAGAACTAATTTAACATTTCTGTAAAAAAACAATAATCAATATGCATGTATAACTGTTTGCAAATACATACATACTATACATTTTTTATTGCCAAATTTTCTTTTATTTCATGATTAAATGAAGAGTAGGTACATCATAATGACGAGAGTTGCTATTGATGAGACTAAAAATGTAATGTATAATATGGTAATGCAAGAAGAGGGCTGTGTGAAAATTTGGCGCTGGATAGATTACGATTCCGTCGTAAAATAAAACAATTGGAATGCATATTATCACCCGTACTACAAGAGCAACATCGTGATGAGGTACATCATGATACATTCCAAGAACTTTTCTCCCCTCTACCATCATAATAATGTTATGAGGTGGGGAAAAACGATATATAATAATAAAATATATATTCGCCGTTACAAATTCATCAGTTGTCGTCGACGCAAGTCCACTCGAACTAATTTGAAAATACTCTACTTGGATAGCAAGAATAGCTGTAATAACTTCTTCACTTGTTCCGTGTTGGTGTCGTAATGATGGGGATAGTTCTACTACAGCAGCTACATCTATCAAGTGCTCTTCCCCGACTGAAAATGTGGATAACAGCGCTACCGATTAACGTTTAATTGATTGTAGCTGATATGATTTATTCGAGGTCTATTCTCCAAAAAAATACATTGAAATAGGATACGGTACGCACCTATATCTTGCGCCAGTTATACGAATCATATGTACAGACGGACTCCTCGTTATTAAAAGAGAAGAAGATATGCTACTCTATCAGTTATAGGGATGGTAAAGACTTCGCTAGTAGACATCGAGCGGATCGTGTTTTGGAAAGAAAAGCTTGGGATCGTGTTAAGACATGCAACCCAAAGTTAAGTGAACGAACAGCCGATTTAGCTGTAGCAGGTATAATGAAGGCAAAAAGAAAGTTAGAAATGGGTGTTAGCAGAACAAAACGACCACGTAGCAGTGTATTGAAATTACATAGAATAATTACCAAGAAAATGAAAAACAGTCCTAGTGCCATAAAGTCTATAACATCAGCTCTTATAGCAGCAAAATGGGCTGTGAAAAGTTTAGGTGGGAAGGGAAATGTAAGCGTTCCCAGAGTTATTCCTCTATCTAACTAGGGTAGATTTTTACCATTTCTTATACCATTATTTGTGGGATTATTCACCGTTGGAGCTTTAGCTGGAGGGGCAGCGGGTATTGCAAAAGCGGTTAACGCATCTAGTAATGCGAGGAAAATGTTAGCTGAAACTTCACGTCATAATCGCACAATGGAGGCCATCGCCGTAGGAAGGAAAAACGGCGGGGCAATATTTTTGAAACCTTATTGGTCAGGAGGAAATATGGCTTTGCACTTGAAAGCAATAAAGAAACTTTAAAAATTACTGAAAATGCCGTAGAGCTAAGAAAACACGCAAGGGATGTACCATACTTTAGGGAGGTGTTTATGAGAGATAATATGCCCAAATTACTATGGAATAATGAGACCGGTATTATTAATTTAGGTAACCAAAAGGGACGTGGTACTCAATGGGTTTCTTACAAAAATCGGAATGGGAGCGTATGGTACTATGATAGTTTCAGAAATATTCCACCACCTACAGAATTTCTGAACTACTTTCGCGATTGAAAAATATACTATAATTACTCAGGAACAATTCGGTACCACA
This sequence comes from Vesta saturnalis, assembly GCA_036346205.1. NCBI lineage: Eukaryota > Metazoa > Arthropoda > Insecta > Coleoptera > Lampyridae > Vesta > Vesta saturnalis. Next base: position 60,574 of record JARFJB010000390.1, read on the forward strand.
AATTGTGGACATTTCTGATTAAAGTGTCTATATAAATATCATACTCAGTAGCTGGGGACGTATAGTCGCCATGTCATCGTTATTTGGCCATTTTATTATTAATGGTGAAATTTCATTTAATAAACAAAGATGACTTGCCCATGTCGAAACGACAAGCAACAGATATGCAAACAATAAAGAGATTTCAAAATTATCTTCAGTTAAATAATGCTTATGAAAAAACAAAGTTTTATTCCAACTATCTGTAACTTACCTGTAACTGTCTGATGTGGCTAACAACCATAAAACTGACAATAACTGTTTGTCTTGTAGCATCCCCCAGGTACCCTATCTTGAAAAGAGTAATTTGAACTTATTTGCAATAATGCAAATTCAAGAATCAAACAATCGCTAAGTGATTTATCTTGACTTGACTGACAATAATGTCACTATTACTCAAATTAATTGCCTGCCTTACTTTGACTTTCTGGGCAATAATTAAAACATTAGCATTTATTTACAAGTCTGATATTTAATTACTCGCAAACCTCAAACCTGATCAAACGAAATAGCCGTCTAGTGTTAGGTACGTTATGCTATCTAAATGAGATAGTCTGGATGAGGTACGTGTTTCATCATGCGGGCAGGAAAAAAAATGAAACTACTCAAATTAAAATCAACCAACTTCGCGCACCGGTGGTTCTGCTCGTTAATTTACTATTGTGGGAAAGAACCATCAATAAAACCCACTTTATTCATAAATAAGCGATTGCACAAGTACATTAATAAATCAAATAACACAAAGAAAACAATGAAAGGGTTAAATATATAACAAAACATCATTAAATCAGGTTAAAGTTCGTACAAAATTATAACATTAAGAGAAAATCAATAAAAAGCAGTTTAGTTACCCAGAAACACAATAAAAAAAAACAGATATAGTCACACTCACAATTGGTTCATAAATAATCAAAACAAAAATCATAGTAACAATCGTAACACCAAACATATGGCCCTTTTTAAAAATGCCGGTCTTTAAGTAAATAAGCACATAAAATAATAGAGAGGACCCTGTACTGTCCTTTTATTTTAGCAGCTTTCAACTTAATGGGTTCTCGTACGAATAACATACATTTGCAAGACAATGTTTGGTATTTAGTATGTTATCTGGACTGGTAAAACTATTTACTGCGAGCTTTTCAGTTATATAAAAATACATACTTACACTAGAATAAATATTCCCTTAATTGATCACAGGCACAAATCGTTAATAGACGCGGTTTAACCCCGCAAGGAAGACAACTTAGTGCAAATTCAAAAGAAAAATGCACACGCAAGAATTATTTTAAAGACAAACTCCAAACATAACTATATCTACTCCCGAAAAACCACCCTCCTCTTTCAAAAGTAATAAAAAAAAAACAAGAAACACTAACTTAGACCAATGACATTTTTACATCAAGAGCGCACATAAGAAAAATTCCAATGATTTGTTACGCCCCTTCAGTAAAGCATTTTTAAGCGTGCACCTGCCACTCACCCCCTAACATGTGTTTACATACATATTAGTTACAAACAATCCTACATTCCTTAGATAAAAATATATAAATAAAAAAAATTTGAAGAAAACATTAGTAAATTACGACGTATTATCAAGATATTAAAAATCCACTAATTATCTTTTCTATAGCTGTAACAATGGTGATTTGACAAACGTTTATTACAATAATAAAATTTTCGCGGTCCGCTACGTACAGAATACATAAATTCCAAGCCTTCCACTTAACCCTTCGTGCCTTTCTAATGATGCTACTAAACGATTTAATACTTCTTGAAAATTGCCTCGTCGGTCTAAAATGCTGTTGAAATTATTTGTTGCAACAGTTGTCAACAACTGCGGCAATGAAATGATATGTTCTGGGTACATGTCTTTGAACTCGAACACGCTCATGAGCATCTTCCTCACTTGAACTACTTGAATTACCAAGAAGAAAATCCATTTTGCAAGTCTAAAAAAAATACGAAATTATCTAATTATGTATTTCACTACTACATGAATTAATTAATTACATATTTACTAATTACTTTTGATAATCTCTACTATGACAATCTCCAACAATTGACAATATACCTAACCAAAAACTTGATGTGACAATAAAGACAAGTGACATTTAAATTTACCATTCGTATTTATCGCGCAGAAACAAACACTCAGACGTTTTTTGCCCGGACGTTAGAAAATTTTACGTTCTCGATTTTCGAACGCACTCTCCAGTTGTGCTTCAAAGTTTGGAGGTTAGTGTTGTGTTTTAAGTGACGCGATGGCATCTTACACCGCACTTCGATTTTTTAGCAATATTCACATTATAGGTATTATACGAAGTATGTCTAGTAAGATAACGTATTAAAGTGTCTTCCATTTTGTAGCATATTCACATTGGTGGCATTCGTAATTAGTATTTGAAGTTTTTTTTTTTTTTAACTCGTGTTTATTTTGAAATCTGTACATTTGTCTACAATGACCAAAAGTGTGGGCGTTCTTATAAATATTGACATGCTGGAGACCACTCACTGGTAATCCCCCCCTTATATAATAAGCAGTTGCTTAGTTGTGTTGGCAAGAAGTAAGTAACGTAAATCTATCCTTAACTAACTTATATACCAATTACATTAAGCTCAGTACCTATCAACTAGGTCGTTTGGCGTGAAGCGTTTCAGCGCTTAACCTGTCATTATATTTAACACTAAGTTGTCTTATTTCATCCTTGACTGTGGATATGTTGAGATCACTTCTAATAACGTTGTTTGGTACGTACCAGGGGGCATCGGTTATTACGCGTAGTACTTTTGATTGGAATCGCTCCAGTATTTCAATGTTTGAGTTTGATGCTGCTCCCCACAATTGAATGCCGTACGTCCATATAGATTTTAGTATGGCTTTATATACTAACAGTTTGTTTTCGAGTGTCAGCTTGGATTTTCTGCGTATTATCCAGTATAGTTTTGTCAGTTTTAGACCTAGATGTTTTCTTTTAGTAAATATGTGGGTGCGCCAATTTAGCTTTCTGTCTAGATGCACCCCCAGGTATTTAACTTCAGTTACTTGTGGTAGTTGACGATTGTTTAGGTGGACCGGTGGACAAGTTTCTTTTCTAGTAGTAAATGTAATATGAACTGACTTTGTTGTATTGGTTTTAATTCTCCACTTAGCTAGCCAGTGTTGTATTTCATCCAAGCTATTTTGGAGAGTTTGGGACGCTACTATCGTCAGCAAATATTGCCGTTAGTACGTCTTGTGTGATCGGAAGGTCGGTGGTGTATATAAGGTACAGGGTGGGGCCCAGGACACTGCCTTGAGGGACACCAGATGTAATTGGGTACAGTTTTGTGTGTTCATCTTGTTGTTTAACTAGGAAGTGTCGATTTTGCAGGTAGGATTGAAGGTTAAGGAAATAGTTGAGAGGAAATGTTTTTCGTAGTTTGAACAATAACCCCATATGCCACACCTTGTCAAAAACCTGTGTGACATCAATAAAGGCGGCCGAGCAGTATTTGTGATCTTCCAGATCCTGCCTTATCTTCTTCGTAACTCTGTGGACCTGTTCAGTTGTCGCGTGTTGGTGTCTGAATCCAAACTGGTGATCAGGGATGATATTGTTTTCGTTTTAGCTTTTCAAAGACTTTTGAGAGGACAGGCAATAAGCTAATGGGCCTGTACGATGTTGGTTTTCCAGATTTTGGGATAAGTATCATTAAGGCAACCTTCCATTGGTCTGGGTAGTGAGCAGTGCGCAGTACTGCGTTGAATATTTGCGTGATATTTTTTATTCCCTTTTGTAGAAGTTCCTTTAGTATTTTGCCGGTGATCAGATCGTATCTGGGGGCTTTTTTAGGGTTTAGATTAGTTCTAGTGATTTTTTCTATTTCCTTGGTTTTGAAGGACTTAATAGGATATTCAAGCTGATAAGGTGATTCCAAATACTGTTGGATTTCTATGTCATCGTCCTGGCCGAGTTCTGGCGGGTTAGGTTGAAAAACGTTGGTTAGGTTTCCTTACTGCTTCTGGCCCATCCGTTTTGGGGTGTTCTGATTGGTGGTTGTATTTCCTTTGGTTGTTTTAGCTTTCTTGTAGCCTTCCACAGCGAGTAATCACTAGCTTCGGTTGGTGTTAGGTGTTCAAGGTAGCCTTGTATTTCTTGGTTCTTGTTATTATTTATCAGTTCTTTGAGTTGTCGTGCTGCTCTGTTAAGGAGTCTTTTATTTTCGGGTGTTCTTCTGTTTTGCCATTGCCTTCTGATTTTTCTATTTTCGGCGATTTTTTGCTTTATTATTATGGGATGGTCTTGCAATTTTCCCTTGTCATAGGTTGTTGGCGGTGTTGATTTCCAGGCTGGTTGCTGTACTACGTGATTGAACTGTTCTACTGCTTCTTCGATGTCCTTACTATCTTTTAAAGGTATCTTTAGATCTATGTTGAATTCCACCAATCGCTTGAATTTCTCCCAGTTTGTGCGCGTATTATTTAGTGACGGTTGTTTTGCTCTTTTTATTATATCGATGGTCATCTTTATTATGATGGGCGAATGGTCTGAAGATAAATCTAGGCAAGAGTCTGCTTGTATGTCATTAAGGGGTATGCCTTTTATTACGCAAAAATCTATGAGGTCAGGTATCTTATTTGAGTCTGTCGGCCAGTAAGTAGGTTGACCAGTGGATAAGCAATTTAAGTTATTGCCTTCGATGGCCTTCATAAGTTCTCTTCCTTTTGGGGTTGTCAACCTGGAGCCCCACTGTGTGTTTTTTGCGTTATAATCGCCTCCTGCAAGAAATCGATTACCTAGTGTACTATAAAACTGTTGAAAATGTTCCTTCTTGGTAGTGCCTTGGAGGACAGTATACTGATGAGATAGTGAGAGGGCCAATCCAGTCGTCAACTGATACACTGGTTGCTTGTAGAAAGGCTTCAGAGTATTTGCTAGTTTCGTGATGTTTTATTTTATTTTTGATGATAATTGCAGTACCTCCACGAGCTGTTCCATTTGGATGCTTAGTGTCATAGATTACGTAATTTGGTATTTTTAAATAACTGCGATCAGTAAAATGAGTTTCTGAAATCATCATTATATCTATGTTATGACTAGTTAAGAATGTTTTCAGTTCGTCAGTGTGTTGTGACAACCCATTGACATTCCACAGCGCTAATTTAAGGTGTTTAGCCATTAGTCTTTTTTATTGAGTAATGAAGTCAGTAAGTTTAGCATGGTGCTCATTGCTCCATTAATCTGTTCATCATGACCTTCATGTCTTGCATATCGTTTGTTGGTTGCGTTAGATTTAGTTGATTTGGGTTTGACGTCTGTGTTGAGTATTCAGGGGAATAGGTTTGCTTCATTACTTGGCCGTAGGATAGGCCTGGTGGGACTTGTTTGAAGCGCCTTGATTGGGCTGGGGGAGTATATTGTTAGGATTTTAAAGGTGGAAATTTTTGTTTTTGTATCTGTTTATAGATCTCACATCCTTTGTATTTAGTGTGATATAATTGATGTTTTTTAAATATCTCTTCCATTTTGAAGAAAAATCATAGTGATCACATTTGTAACTAGTAGTTAAAAAGTATATTAAATGATTATTATAAGTTTTTTTTTGTTATGAACGAATAAGTTTAAAGGTAAATATGTGATTAAAAATTATTAATTTTATTAAATACAATTAAATGATGTTTTAAAATACACTTCAGTTTTGATAAATAATCACATTGATTACATTTCTAATTCGCTCTTGTGTTTTCATATATGTTCAAATTGCGCTTCACTTTTGATGAATGGTCACATTGATCACACATGTAATTGAGATAACTGTGAATTATGTATTGCTTGATTAAATTTTCCTTTAATTTTAATGAATAATCACATTTGTAATCAGTAGTTGGAGTGTGTTTTGACTGATGTTTTTTAAATATACCTTCAATTTTAATTAGTCTGTTATTGATGGTTTTGTAAATAGCACTCCTTACTAATATATATTTCTAAGGACTTATACATTAAATATTAAAATGTAGGTATGTGATTATTATACAACTCTTCTGCTATTCCGTTTCTCTTTACCTTTCCCAGTTCTCTGTCATTTCTATGAGGAACTTCTTGCTCGTTATTATTGTTTCTTTCATGCACTACTTCTTCATCCCATGCATCATTATGAAAATAACGAAAGTTAAGGATTACACAAGCAGCTGTCACAATTTTGATAGGTTTGGCAACACAGTAGGTATTTATAAACTGTAATTTTCTGTATCTTCCTTTTAAAATCCCAAATGTATGTTCAATAACTACACTGGCCTAACTTAAACAATTATTGTGGTGACTCTGTACTCTATTCAAGTTTCCATTTTGCTTATGTAGGGTCATAAGCCAAGGTTTTATAGGAAACATACTGTCGCCAATTATGTTTATCGGCCATAGGAAGATACACACAAGATCCTCTAGTTTCGACATTTTGAAAGAACTGAGAATTAGAAAACACCTACAATAAATAATAACTTTAACTTATACTGCATTTATTGTAATTATCTACTCTAGAATCATGGGCTGAACCAGGGAACACAATGAACACATGTCAGTATATGTCATCAGATTGATTGAATGTTGCATATATCTGTCAACATAGCTGTCATGTTGGACTGTGGGAACTCTAATAAGTGTATAAGATTCATCAACAGCACCGACCACTCCTAAAATAATGGGAATTTAAATTGTACGTGCTTTTAGGCATGCAAGTTTGTACCTGGATAAGTACGGAATCCATCTTCAATATGTTGATATTCTTCTGATGTCTTGTACTAATTGTACTTCCATTTTTAAATGTTTATTGTATAAAAAGCTTAAGGTTATGTTATTAACCACTAGGGCATAACTGATGCATTTTCGTGAAATAGATAAAACAGTTGAAACTATTATAATAACGTAGAGTGGGGGTTAACTGGTAGTTACAACGGTAAGTCACAAAAAATCGCCTATTGATCACTGATGTAAGTAGTACTTGAGCTGTGTAGTAATACATCTTGTTTTAAATTGCTCCTCAATTAGTACTTGAACTGTATATTAATACATGTTGTTTTAAATGTTTCTTAAATTTTTATGAATAATCACATTGTCCACTTTTGTAATTAATACTTGTAGTGTGTAATAGATGTTGTTTTTAATTGCACTTCACTTTTGTCAAATAGTCACATTCATTGCATCTGCATAATAAGGTTGAATCTTGTTTTATCTTAGAATCCACTTCAGTTGTATTGATATTATTTATCGAATAAGAATCATTGTGTTGTTTTATATTATTATTAACTTCAAGAGACGTATTGAATTATTGTAAGATTTATTAAATTTTTCACATAGAGTATTAGTTAGATTGAAGGCACGTATATAACATGTATATTAATATTTTCCAATATGCGAGCAATGAATCCGCACAGCTTCTCATACACTGACATAAACATGTTCCTTGAAAAAAAAACTAGAGATTATATTAAATTAACATGCTTTTGTAAACAGTTTTTGAATGTTGCCGTGGCAGTCCACGGTAATTATGCATAGAAGGCTTGTAATGTAGAAAAATGAATTTAGGGATAAAAGCAAGCCATTATTGCGCGTAATGAGCGGTTTTTCTACTTTGCCTTTATAATAAATCCATTTTGAAATTTTGTGTGCGCTTCTAGGTGGAACAACTGTAAATGTATAAACAGTGATACTACCGATTTGTACCGACTGTATTCTATATTTGTAGTAACTTACTAAATTACATCACTTTAAACATATGGAATGTAGATTTTCTCCATTCACAAATCATATCTATCTCATAAAAAGTAATTAGTCAATTTGTCCCTAATTATTCTCACAACATTATAACGACAGTATAATCCGTGGGGATTATACTGTGTTATGTTATGACCTTTTGGCGATAAAGTGTACCACTAATGTTGGTAAATATCTCAACACGACGCAAAAATAAGTTACGGGTTACTACAGTTTCTTTGAACACAATCAAATTGAGATACGGAATACTACTTGTTTCGTACGGGCCACAATTAATTAGATGCGCTAAAATAACATATTTTAAAGGTATTACAGTTTTGCTTCAAAGTCTGGAGGTTAGTGTTGTGTGGTAGGTAATAATGTTTTAAGTGACGGGATGGCATCTTACGCGGCACATCGATGTTTAGTAATATTCACGATTGTCACATTGTAAGTATTATGCGACGTATGTCTAGTAAGATGACGTATTAAAGCGTTTTTCCATTTTGTAGCCCATTCACATTGGTGGCATTGGTAATTAGTACCGTGATGTAATGGATGTTTTTTTAAATATTTCTTAAATTTTGAAGAAAAATCATAGTGATCACATTTCTAACTAGTAGTTAAACAGTGTAAATGATGCAATAAAGTTTTGATGTATAATCACATTGATTACATTTGTAATTCGCTCTTGACGTGTGTTAATAGATGTGTTTCGAATTGCGCTTCACTTTTGATGAAGAATCACATTGATGACAAATGTAATTGATAACTGGACTGTGTATTAACTGATGTTGTTTTAAATTTTCCTTTCATTTTGATGAATAATCACATTGATCTTGTAATCAGTAGTTGAAATGTGATTTAGTTGGTGGTTTTTTAGATAGCGCTTCTATTTTGATGAATAATCACATTGATTGCAATTATAATTAGTAGTCGAAGTGTGTTTTAATAAATGTTGTTTCAAAGTGCGATGAATATCCACATTGATCACAGATGTAACCAGTACTTAACCTGTGTATTAATACATGTTAATTTAAATTTCTCTTCAAATTTGATGAATAATCACATTCGTTGCATTTGTAACTAGCTTTTAAAATGCATTTTAATTGATGTCGTTTTAAATTGGACTTCAAATTTGATGAATAATCACATTGACCGCAAATGTAATTAGTACTTGAACTGTGTATTAATGCATGTTGATTTCAATGTTGATGAGTAATCACATTGATCACAAATGTAAGTAATACTTAACCTGTGTATTAATACATTAAATTTCTCTTCAATTTTGATGAATAATCACTTTGATTGCATTTGTAAGTAGCTTTTAAAATGCATTTTAATTGATGTCGTTTTAAATTGCACTTAAAATTTGATGAAAAATCACGTTGGTCACAATTATACTTAGTAGATGAAGTGTGGTTTAATTGGTGGATTTTTAAATAGCGCTTTACTTTTGATGAATAACCACATTGACCACAAATGTAATTAGTACTTGAACTGTGTATTAATACATGTTATTTTAAATATTTCTTCAATGTTGATGAGTAATCACATTGATTCCATTTGTAATTAACATTTGTAGTGTGTTTTAATTGATGTTGTTTTAAACTGTACTTTAATTTTGATGAATAGTCACATTGGTCACATTTGTAATTAGTAGTTGAAGTGTGTTTCAATTGATGTTGTTTTAAATTACGCTTCAATTTTGATGAATAATCACAGTGAGTGCATTTGTAATGATTATCATTTGAAATGTGTTTTAATTGATGTTGTTTTAAATTGCTCTTCAATTTTGATGAATAATCACATTGATCACATTTATAATTAGTAGTTGAAGTGTGATTTAATAAATGTTTTTTCAAATTGCGCTCCACTTTTGATGAATAATCACATTGACCGCAGATGTAACTAGTACTTAAACTATGTATTAATACATGTTGTTTTAAATTTCTCTTCAATTTTGATGAATAATCACATTGATTGCATTTGTAATTACCTTTTGAAATGTGTTTTAATTGATGTCGTTTTAAATTACACTTCAATTTTGATGAAAAATCACATTGGTTACATTTATAATTAGTAGTTGAAGTGTGTTTTAATTGATGGTTTTTTAAATTGCGCTTCACTTTTGATGAATAATCACATTGATCACAATTGTAATTAGTACTTGTACTGTGTATTAATACATGTTCTTTTAAACGTTTCTTCAATTTTGATGAATAATCACATTGATCACATTTGTAATTAATACTTGAAGTGTGTATCAATTGATGTTGTTTTAAATTGCGCTTCACTTTTGATGAATAATCACATTGATCACAGGTGTAACTTGTACATGAACTGTGTATTAAAACATGTTGTTTTAAATTGCACTTCAATTTTGTGAAATAGTCACATTCATTACATCTGTATAATAAGGGTGAAGCGTGTGTTACGTTAGAATCCACTTTAGTTGTATTGATATTATTTATCCAATAAGAATCAGTATAACCCAAATGTATTTCTTGTTTTATATCATTATTTATAATAATTTGTTGTCTTTGTTGGATAAGGAATAAACCGGTTGTTCCATCTTCATTAGGTTCCAATTTAATTATATTTTTATTAACTTCAACGGACATCTCGAACTATTGTAAGGTTTGTTAAATCTCACAAAATATTAATTAGATTGAAAACAGGTATAAAACATGTACTATCTTAAAATTTTACAAAACGCGAGCAATGAATCCACACAGCTGCTTTGTACACTGACATAAACATCACTGATAACCTAGGTTATCTGTGCTAAACATGTTCCTTGAAAAAAAAAACTAAAAAGATATTAAATTAACATGCTTGGTAAACAGATGATTTTGCATGTTGCAGTTGCGGTCCTTGGTAATTATGCAAAGGGGACTTGTAACGTAGGTGGAATAACTGTATAAACAGTGATACTACCAATTTGTACCGAATGTATTCTATATTTGTACTAACTTACTATTTCATCATGTTGAGATACTTTAAACATGGATTGTGGATTTCCTCCAATCACAAATTATTCTATCTCATAAAAAATTAATTAGTCAATTTGCCCTTAATTATGCTCATAACATTAAGACCTTTAGGCGGTAAAGTGTATTACTAACGTTGGTAAATATCCCAACACGTCGCAAAAATTAGTTACGCGTTACTACAGTTGTTTTGAACACAGGTAACAATTCATAAGATGCGCTAAAATAACATATTTTACAAGTATTACAGTTTGCTTCAAAGTTTGGAGTTTAGCGTTGTGTGGTAGGTAATAATGCTCTAAGTGTAAGTGACGCGATGGCATCTTACACCGCACTTCGATTTTTAATAATATTCACATTTGTCACATTGGAAGTAATATGCGAAGTATGTATAGTAAGAAGACGTATTAATGCGTTTTTCCATTTTGTAGCATATTCACATTGGAGACATTTATTTGTAATTAATTGTTGAAGTGTGATGTAATTGATGTTTATTTAAATATCTCTTCAATTTTAGGTGCGTTCGGAAATGTGTGCACGGAACGGAGTGGAGTAGATGCGGAGCGGATTAAAGGGGTTATGGGTCAGTGGTGCCCGAGTTAACGTTTCATAACCGAACGGATAAGGTATTGGAGTGTTCAATTGTCAAATTGTGAAAATTAATAAAGTTAGGTTAGAAGCATGAATTTTTATTTACCAATTGTGCATTATGCTCGCGAAGTATTCTATAATTCTTCAGATGACGATGAGGAGACTGTTCTTGAAAAAAATAGATCAATATGCAGAATGCACCGTGCCAAATATGGATAGTAGACAATTTTAAAACATATTTTCGAATGAATCCTGAGACTTTCGAAACTTTAATTGAAAAGTGTTCCATAGTGTTGAGCGTAATAATTTGAATGTTTCAAAAATTGGTTACCCTAGAATGAGCATTGATAAGGAGTTGATGATAATGATATGGTGTCTTGGAAATTTAGAATCGTTAAGGTAAATTGTCGAATAATACTAAAACCATTGTATTTAGGACAACTAAACAAAATGATCAATTTTTAGATCAGTTGCTGATAGATTTGGCATAACTAAAGCAACAGGTTGGGACGATTTATATAGAACAGCTCGGCTACTTCTACAAGTGCAGCAGGCCTATAAAATTATTCAGTGGCCTAATCAAGAAAGGCAGATGGTAATTTCTAACTATTTCAATAATCATCATTTTAGAGGTAAGTACTTAGATACAAAAACACTTATTGTACTGTAATCCCAATGATATTTTAGGTATTATAGGATGCATACAAATTACAGCTCCAAAAATCAATAGAAATTCATACATCAACAGAAATGGATATCACTCCTTATTACTGCAAGGTTTCTGCGACCATAAAAAATTATTCACCAATGTGTATACTGGGGAGGTAGGATCACTGCATAATTATACGTTGTACAGAAGATCAGAACTGTATGCTGGAATTGAGAATGGCCAAGTTATTTTCCATGGAGACAAGTACCTTGTTGGTGATTTAGCATACAAATGATCAACCAAATTAATGGTTGGTTTTAAAGACAATGGACATTTAACACCCCAGCAAAGACTGTTCAACAGACTTCTAAATAAAAAACGGGTTGTTATTTGAAAATACGTTTGCATTATTAAAAGGAAGATTTAGGCGATTAAAATATATGGAAACTGTAAGACTTGACCTGTTATCGCTACTTATAATAACAGCTTGCATATTACATAATGTCTGTATTTTGAATGGGGACATTCCAAATGATATTATGGACGTTGATGCAGAATTGGCAGAAGAAATCGCTTACGGACTTAATAATGAGCTAGATATTGTATTAGAAGGTGAAATTAATTTGCAAGCTATTGCAAAAAGGAATAATATTGTCAATGCATTAAATATAGGTTTACACTGAGGTTGGATGTTGTTCACAAAAATGTTTTGTAATTAAGTAAACATGTACAAATATGTATAAACCATTTAATAAACACAATAGATTTTCTCACTGATTCATTTATATGAGGAACATGAAAAAAAATTTAAATCAACTACAATAAAAAATGATAAAAGTGTGACGAGAGATAAGTCCACAAATTTCGTCGCATACATGGGAACAATGTAAAAATAAATGTACCGAAAGTATCTAAAGAGAAAATACATAGGAAAGAAAGACAACATACAGCAACGGGTGCCAAAGCTATGAGGCTTGATTATTTTGATGAAATGGAGAAAATGTTTGGACAACATTCCTATGTTGCTCCAGTATCTATTGACTCATCCAGTAGAGGAATACGTAACATTACATCTATATCTACATCTACTCCATCCTCTCCTCAGGAACTACATGCAACTCAAAAACGTAAAGATGTTGAGGAAGTGCCACAGGAAATGAAGCGAAACAAAAAAATTAAAATTACTCCCACTGTGAATCGTGATATCGAAAACATGAAGAAAGAAGGAAGAAATAAAATGCATCAAGAAAAATTTCAAGTGCAAAAGGACTTAGTGTCAGCGCTGAAAGACCTTACCAACATTTTAAAAGGGTCAAAATAAATGTACCTACTCAGTGACAAGGAAGACTGGTATAAGTATATATATATATATATATATATATATATATATATATATATATATATATAAATTATACTCATTTTTAGTTTTTAAGAATAGTGTAAAGAGAATGTAATCATTACTCACTACTACATGTAATTTTAAAGAATTTTTGTTAAAACATTTTGTTTCCGATTTTTAAGGGAGTTTTGTTTGTGGTTTTTTATAATCTTAATAAATAAAATAAAATAAACTGTTAAAAACAAAAGTTTTATTATGTAAACCCTTCAGCAACTCCTATGCCTTTCGTCAAATTACCTCTACCAATGTACAGAGTGATTTATTTATCATGGGAAATGTGATTTTCTCGAAAACGGTTGGAGGAAAATTTTTCACGGTATCACTTTAGCAGCAAAAAAAAACAAATAAACAAAATTAATCAAACTCCTTTAATAGATGTTCTATATAGCCACCATTATTTTCAAAACATAAACCAAAACGCCTTCGTACTTCTTTTTTTGTCACACTTTTTATCACCTCGCCGCTTATTCCATTACATGCATTTTGGATTTATTGTATGAGATATTCCATGTTGTTCGATTCTGTTTTGTAAACTTCTTGCTTGAGATTTCCCCAAAGAAAAAAATCCAGTGGCGTTAAATCTGGTGATCTTGGTAAAAATTTTAAACGGCCTGTAGTTCTATTCCATGTATCCTCAAATTCAGTGTCTAAATAATTTTTTACAATTGCAGCATTATGGCAAGGTGCACAATCTAATTGAAGCCACATATTTATTCTAATTTGAAGTGGCACATTTTTTAGCAGCTCCGGAAGCTGATTTTGCAAAAGATCCAAATACCTTTGCCCTGTTAGACTGTCTTCAAAATAATATGGGCCTACTAAATGGCGACATACTAAACCTCACCATACATTTATGCCAAAATGGCCTTGCCTTTGACGGGATTTAATTTTGCGAGGGTTGACCAATAGTGCGTATTCCTCCTACCAGGTTGCCCGTGGCTTATGAAATGACTTTCATCCGTCCATAAAATGTGTGAATATAAATTCGGATCCTCATCCAACGCTACCAAAAACTGACAAATGAAATTCTCTCGACGATCAAAATCCCTTATAAATAATTTTTGTAGGTAGGATAATCTGTAAGCGTGATATTTATTGCTCTTTAAAACTCGCTGAATTGTGCTATATTTTAAATTTAGATTCATTGATGCTTCTCTTATTGATGCATCTGGATCTGTTTCAAAGTAATTTAAAATTCCAGCAATATTTTCATCTGTAGTAATAGTTTTTCTTTTGGATTTCTTACCTGCAAATGATGATTAAACAGCATAAAATGAAAAAAATAAATTATTTTATATAGAGTAGCCTTGAAAATATTTTGCACTCTGGCAGAATGCGTTCTGGGATACTTTCGGAATATAATCTTCTTGTCGCCAAAGTATTTTTCTGCCTCTTCATATACCAACAACATATCAACTTTTTCATTATGTGCAAACATTTTTAAGTTAGTATTTAAATATTTTATTACCGTAGTAACGACAAGTAAACAGATTGTTTTCCAATGGTCACTTTATTTAAAAGAATCAACAAAAAACGCTTATTTTATAAAATTGGATAAAAAATCAAGAAAAAAGTATTTATACAAATTAGCTTATAACTTTCTAACGGTCAGGAATAGAAAAAAATGCCTGTAAGAAAAAATTCTTAGAATGGATCGTTCTTTTAAAATATCCAAAAAAAGGTATGGTTCTGGGGAAAAAAACTCCGAAACGTCGCAACGCGCAGCGTCGGTTTCATATTTTAGTAAATTTTCCCTTAACTTCGAGAAGAGTGGTGTCAAAATAACATGCTTTTTACAGAACGAATTTGCCTCCAACCGTTTTCGAGAAAATCGCATGATATTTCCATGATAAATGAATCACCCTGTACAGAGGTATACACCAATGAAGAGATGGGTAAGCTTTATCTCGAATGATGTGCTCGTTTTGTTGAAAACGGCTCAAAGGATTATTAACAATTTCTCTGTATATATCAGAGTTCCTGAAAATCCTAATATCTGAGACAGAACTTGGCCAGCCTGTAAAACAGTCAATAAATTTTAGTCTGGGAGTAGCTATAGCTCGTAAAGTGATACCGTCAAAACATTTCTTATTGATATAGATTTCGGGATTTTCATGAGGAGCCTTAATTGGGACATATGTTCCATCCACTACTCCAATTACTCCTGGGAAGCCTGCTATGCGGTGGAAGGATTGTTGAATGCCCCACCCTTTCATCGTTATTTGGCCATTTTATTATTAATGGTGAAATTTCATTTAATAAACAAAGATGACTTGCCCATGTCGAAACGACAAGCAACAGATATGCAAGCAATAAAGAGATGTCAAAAATTATCTTTAGTTAAATAATGCTTATGAAAAAACAAAGTTTTATTCCAACTATCTGTAACTTACCTGTAACTGTCTGATGTGGCTAACAACCATAAAACTGACAATAACTGTTTGTAATTTGAACTTATTTGCAATAATGCAAATTCAAGAACCAAACAATCGCTAAGTGATTTATCTTGACTTGACTGACAATAATGTCACTATTACTCAAATTAATTGCCTGCCTTACTTTGACTTTCCGGGCAATAATTAAAACATTAGCATTTATTTACAAGTCTGATATTTAATTACTCGCAAACCACAAACCTGATCAACCGAAGTGGCCGTCTAGTGTTAGGGTACGTTGTGCTATCTAAATGAGATAGTCTGGATGAGGTATGTGTTGCATCATGCGGGCAGGAAAAAATGGAACTACTCAAATTAAAATCAACGAACGAACTGCGCCCACCGGTGGTTCAGCCCGTTTATCTACTATTGTGGGAAAGAACCACCAATAAAACCCACTTTATTTATAAATAAGCAATTGCACAAGTACGTTAATAAATCAAATAACACAAAGAAAACAATGAAAGGATTAAATATATAACAAAACATCATTAAATAAGGTTAAAGTGCGTACAAAATTATAACATTAAGAGAAAATCAACAAAAAAAACAGTTTAGTTACCCAGAAACACAATAAAAAAAAACAGATATAGACACAGTCACAATTGGTTCATAAATAATCAAAACAAAAATCATAGTAACAATCGTAACACCAAACATATGGCCCTTTTTAAAAAACAATCATGCCGGTCTTTAAGTAAATAAGCACATAAAATAATAGAGAGGACCCTGTACTGTCGTTTTATTTTAGCAGCTTTCAGCTTAATGAGTTCGCGTACGAATAAGATACATTTGCAAGACAATGTTTGGTATTTAGTATGTTATCTGGACTGGTAAAACTACTTACTGCGAGCTTTTCAGTTATATAAAAATACATACTTACACTAGAATAAATATTCCCTTACTTGATCACAGGAACAAATCGTTAATAGACGCGGTTTAACCCCACAAAAAAAGACAACCTAGTGTTGGCAAATTCAAAAGAAAAATGTACACGCAAGAATTATTTTAAAGACAAACTGTTTACAATGAAGGGGTTTAATTAACCCAAAAATCGATCTGGCTCGATTGACAAGCTAACTGTAACTGCCTTCCCCCCCGATCCAAACATAACTATATCTACTCCCGAAAAACCACCCTCCTCTTTCAAAAGTAATAAAAAAAAAAAACAAGAAACACTAACTTATGTTGCAATAGTTTCATAATATTATTGCACATCTTAATTTTAAAAATATACATTTGTCTGTAACAACCTTATATTTACGGGTCTCCAGTAACAAAGATATCTTTTGATCGTAGCCCGTCTCGCCACAATTCATCATTAGACCAATGACATTTTTACATCAAGAGCGCGCATAAGAAAAATTCAAATGATTTCAGTAAAGCATTTTTAAGCGTGCACCTGCCACTCACCCCCTAACATATTGTGTTTACATACATAACAGTTACAAACATTCCTTAGATAAAAATATAGAAATAAAAAAATTTGAAAACATGAGTAAATTACGACGTATTATCAAGATATTAAAAACCCACTAATTATCTTTTCTATCGTGGCAACAATGGCGATTTGACAAACGTTTATTATAACAATAAAATAATAAAATTTTCGCGGTCCGCTACGTACAGAATAAAGAAATTCCAAGCCTTCCACTTAACCCTTCTTGCCTTTCTAATGATGGTGCTAAACGATTTAATACTTCTTGAAAATTGCCTCTTGTCAGTCTAAAATGCTCTTGAAATTGTTTGTTGCAACAGTTGTAAACAACTGCGGCAATGAAATTATATGTTCTGGGTATATGTCTTTGAACTCGAACACGTTCATGAGCATCTTGAACTTGAACTACTTGAATTACCAAGAAGTAAATCCTTTTTGCAAGTCTTAAAAAAATACGAAATTATCTAATTATGTATTTCACTACTACATGAATTAATTCATTACATATTTACTAATTATTAATGATAATCTCTACTGTGACAAACTCTAACAATTGACAATATACCTAACCAAAAACTTGATGTGACAATAAAGACAAGTGCCATTTAAATTTACCATTTGTATTTATCGCGCAGAAACAAACACTCCGACGTTTTTTGACCGGACGTTAGAAAATTTAACGTTCTCGATTTTCGAACGCACTGTCCAGTTGTGCTTCAAAGTTTGAAGGTTAGTGTTGTGATTTAAGTGACGCGATGGTATCTTATACCGCACTTCGATTTTTTAGCAATTTTCACATTGTAAGTATTATGCGAAGTATGTCTAGTAAGATGACGTATTAACGCGTTTTCTATTTTGTAGCACATTCACATTGGTGGCATTCGTAATTAGTACTTGAAGTGTGATGTAACTGATGTTTTTTTAAATATCTCTTCCATTTTGAAGAAAAATCATAGTGATCACATTTGTAACTGTAGTAGTTAAAAAGTGTATTAAATGATTATTATAAGTTTTTTTTGTTATGAACGAATAAGTTTAAAGGTCAATATGTAATAGAAAATTATTAATTTTATTAAATACAATTAAATGATGTTTTAAAATACACTTCAGTTACAGATAAATACATTGATTACATTTCTAATTCACTCTTGAAGTGTTTTCATAGATGTTCAAATTGTGCTTCACTTTTGATTACACATGTAATTGAGATAATTGAATTGTGTATTGCTTGATTACATTTTCCTTTACTTTTAATTTGTAATCAGTAGTTGAAGCGAGTTTTAACTGATGGTTTTGTAAATAGCACTCCACTTTTGATGAATTGTTACTAATATATATTTGTAAAGACTTATGCATTAAATGTTAAAATGTAGGTATGTGATTATTATACAACTCTTCTGCTATTCAGTTTCTCTTTACTTTTCCCAGTTCTGTCATTTCTATGAGGAACTTCTTGCTCATCATTATTGTTTCTTTCATGCACTACTTCTCCATCCCATGTGTCATTATTAAAATAACAAAAGTTAAGGATTACACAAGCAACTATCACAATTTTGATAGGTTTACCTACACAGTAGGTATTTATAATCTGTAACTTTCTGTATCTTCCTTTTAAAATCCCAAATGTATGTTCAATAACTACTCTGGCCTAACTTAAACAATTGTTGTGGTGACTCTGTACGCTATACAAGTTTCCATTTTGTTTATGTAGGGTCATAAGCCAAGGTTTTATAGGAAACACAGAACACACTGTCGCCAATTATATGTTTATCTGCCATAGGAAGATACACACAAGATCCTCTAGTTTCGACATTTTGAAAGAACTGAGAATTAGAAAACACCTACAATAAATAAGAACTTCAACTTATACTGCATTTATTGTAATTATCTACTCTAGAATCATGGGCTGAACCAGGGAAGTCAATGAACACATGTCAGTATATGACATTAGATTGATTGAATGTTGCATATATCTGTCAACATAGCTGTCATGTTCGGCTGTGGGAACTCTAATAAGTACATCAACAGCACCGACCACTCCTGAAATAATGGAAATTTAAATTGTACATGTTTTAGGCATGCAAGTTTGTACCTGGATAAGTACGGAATCCATCTTCAATACGTTGATATTCTTCTGGTGTCTTGTACTAATTGTACTTCCATTTTTAAATGTTTATTGTATAAAAAGCTTAAGGTTATGTTATTAACCACTTGGGCACAACTGATGCATTTTCGTGAAATAGATAAAACAGTTGAAACTGTTATAATAACGTAGAGTGGGGGTTAACTGGTAATTACAACGGAAAATCGCAAAACATCGCCTATTAATCACTGATGTAAGTAGTACTTGAGCTGTGTAGTAATAGTTCTTGTTTTAAATTGCTCCTCAAATAGTACATGAACTGTGTATTAATACATGTTGTTTTAAATGTCTCTTCAATTTTGATGAATAATCACATTTATAATTATTAGTTGAAGTGTGTTTAAATTGATAGCTTATAAATTGCGCTTCACTTTTGATGAATAATCACATTGATCACATATGTAATTAGTAGTTTAGATGTGTATTAGTTGATGTCGTTTTAAATATACCTTCAATTTTGATGAATAATCACATTGATCACAAATGTAATAGATAATTGGACTGTGTATTAACTGAATTTTCCTTTAATTTTGATTAATGATCACATTGATCTTGTAATCAGTAGCTGAAATGTGTTTTAATTGGTGGTTTTTTAGATAACGCTTCAATTTTGATGAATAATCACTTTGATTGCATTTTTAACTAGTAGTTGAAGTGTTTTAATAAATGTTGTTTCAAAGTGCGCTCAACTTTTGATGAATATTCAGATCGATCACAGATGTAACTATAACTAGTACTTCACCTGTGTATTAACACACGTTATTTTAAATTTCTCTTCAATTTTGACGAATAATCACATTGATTGCATTTGTAATTAGCTTTTAAAATGTGCTTTAATTGATATCGTTTTAAATTGCACTTCATATTTGATGAAAAATCACATTTATAATTAGTAGTTGAAGTGTGTTTTAATAGATGTTTTTTTCAAATTGTGCACCACTTTTGATGTATAATCACATTGATCACAGATGTAACTAATACTTAACCTGTGTATTAATACATGTTAATTAAATTTCTCTTTAATTTTGATGAATAATCACATTGATTGCATTTGTAAGTAGCTTTTAAAATGCATTTTAATTAGTCACAATTATACTTAGTAGATGAAGTGTGGTTTAATTAAAGGCTTTTTAAATAGCGCTCCACTTTTGATGAATAACCACATTGTCCATAAATGTAATTAGTACTTGAACTGTGTATTAATACATGTTGTTTTAAATGTTTCAATGTTGATGAGTAATCACATTGATTGCATTTCTAATTAGCCTTTGAAGTGTGTTTTAAACTGCTCTTTAATTTTGATGAATAGTCACATTGGTTACATTTGTAATTAGCATTTGAAGTGTGTTTTAATTGATGTTGTTTTAAATTACGCTTCAATTTTGATGAATAATCACATTGAGTGCATTTGTAATTATTATCATTTGAAATGTGTTTTAATTGATGTTGTTTTAAATTGTTCTTCAATTTTGATGAATAATCTTATTGATCACATTTATAATTAGTAGCTGAAGTGTGATTTAATAAATGTTTTTTAAAATTGCGCTCCACTTTTGATGAATAATCACATTGATCACAGATATAACTAGTCCTTAAACTGTGTATTAATACATGTTGTTTTAAATTTCTCTTCAATTTTGATGAATAATCACATTGATTGCATTTGTAATTAATACTTGAAGTGTGTATTAATTGATGTTGTTTTAAATTGCGCTTCACTTTTGATGAATAATCACATAGATCACAAATGTAATTAGTACTTGTACTGTGTATTAATACATGTTCTTTTACACGTTTCTTCAATTTTGATGAATAATCACATTGATCACATTTGTAATTAATACTTGAAGTGTGTATTAATTGATGTTTTAAATTGCGCTT
The DNA here is from genome assembly GCA_036346205.1 of Vesta saturnalis. Classification (NCBI taxonomy): domain Eukaryota; kingdom Metazoa; phylum Arthropoda; class Insecta; order Coleoptera; family Lampyridae; genus Vesta; species Vesta saturnalis. The sequence goes on from JARFJB010000390.1 coordinate 81,869, forward strand.
CACTTTTGATGAATAATCACATTGATCACAAGTGTAACTTGTACATGAACTGTGTATTAAAACATGTTGTTTTAAATTACACTTCATTTTTGTGGAATAGTCACATTCATTACATCTGTATAATAAGGGTGAAGCGTGTGTTACGTTAGAATCCACTTTAGTTGTATTGATATCATTTATCCAATAAGAATCATTATAACCCAAATGTATTTCTTGTTTTATATCATTATTTATAATGATTTGTTGTCTTTGTTGGATAAGGAATAAACCTGTTGTTCCATCTTCATTAGGTTCCAATTTAATTATATTTTTATTAACTTCAACAGACATCTCGAACTATTGTAAGGTTTATTAAATTTCATAAAATATTAATTAGATTGAAAACTGGTATAAAACATGTATGTTATGTACGTTAAAATTTTACAAAACGCGAGCAATGAATCCACACAGCTTCTTTGTACACTGACATAAACTTCACTGATAACCTAGGTTATCTGCGCTAAACATGTTCCTTCAAAAAAAAACTAAAAGATACAGTGGCCGGCGTGTAAGAAGACGAGCCCGCCTATGCGCGAAAGACGACTTTATGATGTTGTTCAAATTCCCGCGTTCGTTTACCTCAGAGGCGTCACATGGTGCATAATGTATATTTTAATGGTATATTAAAAGCAATTCAAAGAACCATATTTTATGTAAATACGCAATTTATTATAATTAAAAGCTATACTGGAAGTAATACTATAATTAAATTAATAAAATCAATATGTTATTACATTACACATAATTGATACCTATTACTAAAATAATATTGTCTAAAATGTTTCATTTTCACTGTCACTCAAATCACTAAACTGATAATCACTGTCACTATCTTCACCCATATTTATAACTAACTTCTCAGTTTCTATATCAAAAATTTGTTCACTTTTAAGATATTTGTCATCTATATTAATTACTTTTAGATGTCTATTATGCAAACATGAAAAACCAAATGTTAAAAAAAACGCGTCACCAATGGAAATATTGGAATTATTCTTACACGCCGGCCACTGTATTAAATTAACATGCTTGGTAAACAGTTGATTTTGAATGTTGCAATTGCGGTCCTTGGTAATTATGCAAAGGGGACATGTAACGTAGGTGGAATAACTGTATAAACAGTGATACTACCGATTTGTACCGAATGTATTCTATATTTGTAGTAACTTACTATTTGATCATGTTGAGATACTTTAAACATGGATTGTGGATTTCCACCAATCACAAATTATTCTATCTCATAAAAAGTAATTAATCAATTTGCCCATTATTATAATTAAAATAACATATTTTACAAGTATTACAGTTTGCTTCAAAGTTTGGAGTTTAGCGTTGTGTGGTAGGTAATAATGCTTTAAGTTTAAGTGACGCGATGGCATCTTACACCGCACTTCGATTTTTAGTAATATTCACAGTTGTCACATTGTAAGTAATATGCGAAGTATGTCTAGTAAGAAGACGTATTAATGCGTTTTTCCATTTTGTAGCATATTCACATTGGTGACATTTGTAATTAATTGTTGAAGTGTGATGTAATTGATGTTTTTTTAAATATCTCTTCCATTTTGAAGAAAAATCAGAGTGAACACATTAATAACTATACTCCGTTTAACGAACAGATTCAGTAAATGGTACTCCTACAAATTTGTAGGTGCGTGCTACTAACTGCGCATAGGCCTTGTTTACAACCATCAAAAAATTACTTTCTGGGTAATACAGTGGGTTGAATTACATTCAACCGCATATGAATTATTGTAGTCCCTAAAATGTATAATTATGTAGTTTTAAGAGTAATCAATAATAAATATATTTAGAAATAAATATTTTAAAATCACACATTTTTACGAATCAAAATTCTCTGTCACCAATGAATCGGTTTTAATACGGTTTGAAAACAAGCATCTTTAGGCTATGGGAATTTTGACATGCTGTACTTAACTCGTTAATGTTTACTAATCTGTCAAATCTCATATGAAGTCAAGTAAAAATTGTCAGGGCAGGTATTTTGGAAATCGAAAAATAACATTAATTTATTTGTTTGTAAAAGGCCATAAGTCGGGCAAGTAAATAGTAAATGAACAGAACTTTAAGCTTACATTTTATTTTTATAGGAATTTACAAGTCAACTCCTTGTTGATGTCACAAGTGTTTGTTTATCTAAATAAACTGCAAAATGCAATTATGTTACAGTTGAGAAAAACCCCTTTATTCTTGAATAATTGCCACAAAAACTTTATCATAAGTAGTGCCTCAATTCATAACTCTTCCTGTAGCTGCGTTTGTATTTTTTACTAAGTCTGTAAATAAAGCACAACAGGTCAGTCTTGTTCGGAGTCTGATGAAGAAGAGTAATCGCCTAACTGGATGATCAACGGCTCCACTTTAACTTCTATAGTGGTATCCAATTGCCACATATTTTCTTCCACACTTTGCACGTGTCTAATGGCCGTTTTCAAATTATCTGACAGTGCAAAATAATTGGTGCACATCTGCGATTTTAAATGTTTTATTGTTCCTCGCAACTTCACCCTTGATTTGTGCCCATATCAGTTCGATTGGGATTAATTCGCAATAATATGGAAGTAAACACAATACAGTATGATTATGTGTTTTTGCTATCTCATCAACAACTAATGCGCAATAGCAGCTTTTCTGACAAGGTCGAGAGGGTCGTCTTTGATCATATTTGGTTCGTAATCAATGGATTTGCTGGTTAGCAATGCCTAAATGTCAGCTTCTTTTGATCCTGAATTTGGATTTTTGTCTAAACGTCCAAGAACGTTGCGAAATCATTCTTCAAAAACAGCAGTTGTCATTTCTTCATGATAATCGCCAGATTTCTTAGACTCGAACAACAGTCAACCATCATCAACAAAACCGTCCTCGGAACAAATGTGGAGAACGATAAGGCGTTTTCCTTTTCCCGGTGGATCCCGTAACCCCGTCGTTAATCCATTAACAAGCGCTTGTCTCGGAGTCAAGATGCTTGTATCTTTCCATACTTTGCTTACTGTATGGCCAGAATTAACCCAAATCTCGTCTAAGAAATATACCTTTTTTCCTTCTTCTCTGTATTTTCTAATTTGTAGTAGATAACGTCGCCTCCACGCAACTAGATTGGATTTTTCTTTAAGGAAACTATTTCTTGACCTCTTGGAATACGTATATTTCAAAATAAAGTATAATTTATGTTAGAGATAATTTATTCCTTTACTCACTTAAAGCCTTTTTCATTCAACAAGATTCTTATTGTACTCCTTTTTAATTGAGGCATCTCATCGTGCTCACCAATAGCGGCCACAAATTTATTTAGAGTATGTGTATCGTTTTGTTCAAAGAAGGAATGGATTACACGCCTAAGATTACTCTTAGTTTCGTCGTCAATGTTGTCCAAAATTGATCGTTGTCGGTGGTACACAGTCGGAGGGTGTAATACATGTGTTTGCTTGTACTCACGTAGAATGCTGTACACACTTTTATCTGTAATACCTAAAATGATAAAGTAATGAATAAAATATGTTTTTATAAAGTTATTATGTTACCTGCTGCTTTTGCTGTAAATGCAACATTTTCAGTCTTTTTGTTGTTCGGGTTTTCTTCAACACAAGCTTTAAAAATGTTTAAGATTCGCTCCTTTTCATCAACGAAAAGATGCCTGTTTTTTTCGAGGGCGAAATATTTCGTTGATCTATAATAGGTGCGTTCGGTTTTGTGCGCGGATCGATTATTTTGCTCTGAATCGTTCGGAAATTACCTCTAGGATCAAATCTGTATCGTTCGGTAACCACATCTATATCAAAAAGGTTGCGCTCTGTTTGCTCCGACTTTTTAGAGCGAGCTGGCGGATCTGACAAACAGCTGATTGAAATAAGTAGGGTTAGAATTGGTTGTGTTGTAACCTCTCGTTGTATTAATGAATCCTGAACTGCTTCTTGCCGTAATTAATTTCTCTAATGAAATGATGTTTAATGAAGAATCGGATGAAGAAGAAAACCCCTCTCAAAACCTGCATTTAATTCCAAAAGTTCCAAACTTTGTGGAAGAAATTGTTCCTCAATTTCAGTCTCATTATTTTAAGCAGCACTTTCGAATGCTGCCTGAAACATTTCAAAAATTATTGGGGTACCTAAATCAGATAAGATCAACTGAACACAAGTGCCTTTATGGTCATCCCGAAATAAATTTGAAGAAGCAGTTACTAATTACCATTTGGTACTTAGCAAATTTGGAGAGCCTAAGGTAAGTTGGGTAAGCATTAGGAAAATGTGCAGTAACTACCAAAATTTCCTTTAGATCAGTGGCTTTCAGATTTAACGTAAGTAAATCCACATGCTGGGATATCCTGCAGAGAACCGCACATAAATTATTGGAAGTTAATCCATTGTACGGTGGCCTACTGAGAACGAAGCTCTAGAAACAATGTTAGTGTTTCAAAGAAGAAGTTCTATTCCTGGTGATATCTGTTATTCAAAATTTTTTGATAATTTTTTTAATGTTGTAGGTATCATTGGTTGTATTGATGGAAGTCATGTGAAAATCATAGCTCCAAAGGACAGTCCAAATTCATATTTGAATCGGAAAAAATTCCACTCCATTTTGCTACAAGGCGTCTGCAATGAAAAAAAATTGTTTATTGATATTTATGCTGGTGAGCCAGGATCGCTTCATGACTACAATTTATTTCAAAAATCCGATTTGGCTGAACGTATCACAACACGATCAGTGACATTTTACAATAATGGTCATTTAGTAGGTGATCTTGCATATAAATTATCGACAAATTTACTAGTAGGCTTTAAGAATTTTGGCAATATAACTAGACGTGAAATAAATTTTAATAAGAAATTAAATTTGTGCAGGGTGGAAATCGAAAATACTTTTGCCTTACTAAAAGGCCGTTTTAGAAGGTTAAAATTTATGGAAACTGTGAGATTAGACTTGATTTCATTGTTTATTGTCACTTCGGCAATTTTACACAATGTATGCATTTTAAATGATGATCTACCTCATGACATCGCCAACCTTAATGACGAAATCAAAGAAGTAATGGAGGGATGATGTAAATGATGTAGGTATTAATGAAGGTGTAGATAATAATGCAGAAGAAAAACGTAGAAACATTTTATACAATTTGCCTTTAGATTAATAAAAATAATATATTGTACCCATATTTTTACAAAATATAAATATGTAATGAAAATATGATACACTATAATTAAAAAGTCAACCTAAAATGAATTCTTATTACTAAAACACAAACAATAAAAAAGATATAAAACCTACACATTTGTTTACATTCTACTTTTCTTTATCACAAGCACAACTGTTGCAATGCTTTGAATCGTTACATAATTTATCTGCAAGCTTTTGAAATATATTTAAAAATCGGTTCTGACGTACCAGTTTTTCTTTGTGCCTTCTCTCATACACACTTTCGACTGGTTTTCTTTTTTAATGCTTTATTACTATTAGATGTGGGGGTGCTGCACCTAGATGTAGATGGTGAAGGCGTATTGTTTCTTGAAGTTTCACTTTGAGTAGAGTTTCGTGAGTCTTGTCTCTGAGAATCCTGTTGAAACTACAAAATATTTTATAATATATCAAATACATGTACATTCCAACCTTTTAATCCTCTGAAGCTACTGCATGTAGCCACTGCATTTATTTCAGGTTTATGAAACAAAATCTCATCCATTGAAGTGTAAAATTTCCAATATTTGGTGTCATTGATGTGTCATTGTACTTCTTAATGTTTTTGTATTGTTTTAGTAACCCCTTCCATTTTGTGTCGCATTGTACTCCTGTAATTGTCATTCCTACTACTTGGGATAAATTATTCGCAATCTTATTCCAGACAAATTTTTTAATTCCAGAATTAAATTCCTCGTTAAAGTCTTTATATAACTGTATTAAAATGCTTGTGTTATCATCTGTCCACAATCTCCTGTCTTCCTTAGGTATATCAGATTGATTTTCCAGTACGGATTCTTGAGATTCGTGTATAATCTCTACTGTTTGTACTTGGTGGGGGACAAACTGTTGCGCAATGTTTATTAACATAGAACTATCTGAAAAATAAAATTAGTCTATAGCAAAAAGTAAACCTATTTGAAATTTCATTAAAAAATGCAACATGCTTTTCCACGTAACAATGATTGCTAGTGTACTTTGTTTTAGTTGGGGTGCTTACCATTGTGAATGCTTGCTAAAAATTCCTTGTCTGGAAGTTCCACCTCAATCTCTTCCTCATTATTAATTTTTAGTTTAATAATAGTACTCATTTTAAAATGACATAACCCTTATTTGTGCACACTGGCGGTAAAAAAATACAACTGCGCATGCTTTGAAAATAATTATCCCACAGCGTTCGTTTATTTACAAATGGATCCGAGGCATCTGAAAAAATTTTGCTCCGCTCAGTGATTACTTAACCGAACGCAGCTTAAATATGTAATTATTTGCTAATAGGCTACAAAATTGTATCTAGTATTGAAAAATACTGTTTTTGAAAATGAAAAGTACTAGAGCAAAAGCTTTAACCGAAATAAAGAATGAAAACACAAATGCTAAATGACAAATTACTTTGACATTTATAGGTTAATATAATACAAAATTTTTCGTAGCTGTGTGAACCCGGCTAACCAACTGCACTTCAGTTTTTAAATCACATTGATTACATTTGTAATTTGCTGTTGAAATGTTTTTCAAATTGCGCTTCACTTTTGATGAATAATCACATTGATCACAGATGTAGATCATGCTTGAACTATGCATTAATTGACCTTCAATTTTGATGAATAATCACGTTGACCACATTTGTAATCACTAATTGAAATGCGTTTTAACTAACGTTGTTTTAAATATACCTACAATTTTTATTAGTAGTTGAAGTGTGTTTTAATTGGTTTTTTAAATAGCGCTTCACTATTGATGAACTGTGTATTAATACATCTTTTTTAATTTCTCTTCCATTTTCTATTTTGACTTTATAATAAGTCCATTTTGAAATCCAAGTGGGTTTTATGAACGTCTCACTTTATGAAACTGGACATTTCTTTTTTACCGTCCAATGTGTGACAGCAGAATTTGCTGCACAGTGCCCGAAAGTAGTGTGCCGGCTAGTCGTGAGGGCAGGGAATTGATGCGCGGGTGGAGACAGAAATACAGTAGGAAAAAGGGAATGGAAAGGAGCAGAAAGAAGAAAAAGAAGTGTTGTTGAACGCCACAAACTTTGATTTAGCCCCCAAAGTTTGAAATGGGACGAACAGTCAAAAACAAAAAAAAAGGGAGAGAAAAAAAAATGAAGTCGAGAATAATCGTATAATGAACCCAAATAATACCTATAATGATATAAGGTAACAAAATCTGATGTTAATTGTGGAATGTAAAACAAAACAAAAAAATATATACTAACAATTGTAAACTAAAGTGAAATTGATTAAATTAAATTAAAGCTCATTCTCCAAGCGGAATAAAAACAAAAACGGCGAATTCTAATAGTTGAAACAAACACTAATATAATACAGAGGCAGTGGTCTCTTCAAAATCGTCCAACAGCCCTCAACTAAATGTAAGGACAGAATGTAGTCCTACAGTACCAATAAAGATTAAGCACAAACAAAATAGATACTTACATCTACACAGTTATATCGTACAAAACGATCGCCCAGAGATAGGGTTAGATCTTGTGTTTGTTGTATTCGGCCAACACAGTAGCCCGTATGCCCCTATCCCGAAACAGAAAAAAATGATTGAATGGTAAATCTGGTGAGTCACTGCGCAGAATTAAACTTTAGATTTTAGATTATTGTAATAAAGAAAATTAGTGGTGGGAATTCCTACTTGAGGATAACAAATATGTAGATACAACTTTGAGTAACAAAAAAATTTTTATAATAATCAATGAATGGAATTCAAATTTTAAATAACACAAGAAAAAAAATAGTAATTAATGTACGGAAGCGAAATTTATATTATACAAAAGAAATATAATAATTATTCGCTTGAAGTTAAATTTATATTACACAAAATAAATATAATAATTATCGGATTGAACCTAAGTTCATATTGTGTAAAAGAAATATGGTATTTAGTAGTGAATAGCCCTGCACACAATTCTGTATACCTATGACAGTAGCTATAACGGTTGTCGCGTAGTTCCAAGTTCCAATACACCAAAAAAATTGTCACGTTAAAAATTTCTTATTATAACCTCAAAAAAAAAAATAACAGTTCAAGTACTATATAATTACGTCGGTGGTTACCTGGCCACTGGCTGAAGTTACATTCGCATTCGTTTATTGTATATTGTTAATATATTGAGTACCTGTTTATTATATATTACAATAAAACGTTGTTTTTATTATAGATAAAAAGCGAACCCTGTGCATATGTATATAAGTAAAAAAGCGAATTTTCAAATTTGTTTTTTGAAGAAAAAAAGTAAACACGGCGGCGAAACTTATAGAGGCTCATTAACTTACATCCCTCTACTATTACGTGTACTTTTCGGTTTTTTGAAAAATGCCCTAAATTTTGAAAAATTTACTTTTACCCTACGCATACGTATACTGACTTCCATAAAAATTGCAACACCTAGAATTTGTTGAATGATTTTATTGAAATTTTCGTCAACGATGTCTTTCATTAGAACAAACAAACGATTAAAATTTGCATAAAATCTAGCTAGTAGTTTTTTTTTGTTTTTTCCTTTGCACTTAGTAACATTAAATTTGAAGAAATAAACCAATCAGTGTGTAATTAACTGTTAATTTTGCAAATTGTTTGTTGATAATTTCGCGCCAAGAGTACGTCAACATCAACATTTTTCCCAATTGACTGATTTTGAACGTGGCCGTATCATCGGCATGAGAGAGGCCGGACTTTCGCTAAGAGAAATTGCTCGTCGTGTAAACCGAAATGTTACAACGGTATTGAGATGTTGATGCAAATGGTCCGAGGAAGGGTTGCAACAACGTCGCCTTGGATCTGGACGTCCCCGCAGGATTACAGATCGCGAAGAACGTCACTTAAGACTTTTGACCACAAGAGGCAGATTTTCAACAACTCGATCGATTGCAAATGGTTGGATGAGAGGTGTAGGGCCCAGAATGTCAATGTCATCTGTTTATCACCGGATAAGGTCTTATGGGCTGCGTTCATATCGTCCATTTTTATCTCTTCCTCTTACACCCGATTTTGCTTGTGGGCCCACGATGGTCGTAGGAGGGTCATACGGATGTGTGGAGAACGTAAAAATTCAAGATTTTTGTGAAACGCAACACAGCCCTCACACAAGGAGTGATGATATGTTATCATAAATTATTTTGTATCACGGATAGTTAATTTTACAAGATATATTGCAAAGAAAACCAAATCATTTAGAAGCTGGTGAATATCTATCAGCCTAATTTTTTTTATGGCTTTTTTTTAAAAGAAGTTAGTAGTAACGCGGGCGTACCACAGGGGTCCGTTATAGCACCTACACTTTTCTGCTGTACATAAATGACCTTATTTCTTCAACAACCAACCCCATCCAGTAATTTGCTGACGATAGCACTCTTCACTGTGGTTCATCTCAGTCTACTCATAGTGATAATCCACCTTCTATGTCAAATCAAGAAATTAGAGCTGAAATGGTAAATTCAATCAACAAAGACATTCAACGTATTCTTGAATGGGGAAGCAATAATCTAGTTAAATTTAATGCTGACAAAACTCTGTGTTGCTTTGTGTCCGCCAAAAAAGATCGATCATTTCCTGTTGTAAGTATGAATGGCTCAGTTCTTAAGTTTTCAGACTCTATTACTCTGTTGGGTATGACTATATCTTCAAATCTCTCATGGGTTGATCATCTTCTGTCAGCTACCAAAACAGCTGCTCGTATAATAGGCTTTTTGTACAGAATATAATTCTCACCTCTGGGTTAGTGCTCCCCAATACGCTCTCGATATCGTTGATCGTGTTCAAAAGAGAGCTTATAAATAATCCGACCTTAACTTGTCACATACAGTCCCTTGACCATAGAAGGATGGTTTCAGTTCTTTCTTTGTATTATCGTTATTACAACGGCTATTGTGCTGCTGAATTATATTCTTTGATACCATCTCGGGCTATCTTTGTGGGAAACACTCGGTTCACTTATTCACAACATCAGTATGCAGTACAAATCTCCACTTGTCGTACCAAACGGGCGCAATCCACGTTTTTCTACATGGCATCTAAACTCTGGAACGATTTCCCTAGTTCCTGTTTTCCTCTCACTTATGATATGAGAAAATTTAAGGTAGCTGTTCATAGGCATCTATTGGCAATTCATTATCCCTCTATCCATCCTCCTAAGTGTTTCTGAGTGCTTTAGCACAATAGGCCAAATTTAGCCTGTTCAGGTCCACAATCATAAAAAAGAAGTGAGTTTGAATACGAAGTTTTTTATGCTTGGGAGAATCAAATTATTTGTAAATTACTAAATATAACGTATATATTTTTTTAAATCTGTATTCATACTAGATTTTATTTCATTAATTGAGCGATATTTTAATTACGAGGACAAAATTTTATGAAATTTATTACGGGTTTATGAAACCCCGATGTGCAAGTAGGTGATTATTTCGACGATTTATTTAGATTTAGCATTTGTTTTACTGTATTTAGAAAGGTTATACAAATTATAAACTATATATATATATATATATATATATATATATATATATATATACAGGGTGTTTCATTAAGGCTGGCCACCGGCCATATTTCAGAAACTAGTGGACATAAAAAGTGGAGAAAAAATTCATTATAAAAGTCGCCACGAGAAAATCCTGGAAATTATTTTAAGTTCCGTAATTCATCGCAAGGGGCGCAATTGAAAATTAAAAATAAAATTATAAATTTCTCCGAAAATTCCCACATTAAGGCATACCTTTGGTAACATCGTTAGAAAGCTTAGACAATTCTGCATCATTTTGGTCTAAGGCTCATTGGCGTACCGACCTTAATAAGAGTGGGGGAAGCTATTGAATGTGTAATCATTTAAATCGCTGTTATTTTTAAACGACTTATCCGATTGTAGTAAACCTAGGCTTGTTTAGAAGAAAAAGGTAAGTACTTTTAAATGTCGCATCCATTGGTACGCGATAGCTCATAATAAAATTGTTAGAGGGCGCAATTTGTAATAATACCAGTTTTTTTGATTTTATTCACAAAAATTAAATCATACGGTATAATTATGACATCATAAGCGGAAAGTAGCTTAAATTTGTAACAAAAAACGTAAATAACGCAATTTGATATCTTTATTTGCTCCATTTGTTCATGGCGAAAAGAAGACTTTTCAACCGTTTAATTTAATAATTGACTGTTGCTATGGTTTCTTAAGGTGTATAGGTTGGATTAGTAATGAGGAATCTGCATTTATCATAGTCTGTGCCTCCCTTCACACTCTATCTAGGTTTAGGACTAGTCCAAACTAAGCAAATTGCAAAATTTGGAGCGTGTTTAGAGGCCAACGGGCCATAACAACGATATCAAAGTAATGATTGATTTTTGTTTAAGAAACTTTTCAATAGAATGGTACAAAATCATGAACAACTGTTAAAAAACTAGTGAAAATTTATAAATGTTCAAATTGACGGCGGTTTTGTAAAAAACAACTATTAATTCTTCTTCTGCACGTTTATAACATCATATAAAACTTCTAAGGCATAATTCTAATGTGGTGTGTTTTAAAATAATAATCTAATTTGCTGCGGAACAAAATCGGCTCGTTTCCATGGAGGTAAATAAATTGAAAAAGTTGTAAACTTACTTAATTTTGATTGATGTTGTGTTGTAAAAATTTTTTCCTTCATTAGTTTTGGGTTTCATTGTACCTTATCAGAAATTAGTGCTATCCTTCAAAAATGTCGTATACCAATGCCGAGGCTTACGACATGCTTGCCGTGTATTATGAATGTTTTCAAAATGCAGCTATTGCTGAACGACAATACGCTATCAGATGTCCTGATCGAAGGCACTACACTAGAAAAGTGTTTCGGCGAATGTTTAAGACAAACAGACAGGAAATGTACGACGTATTCCACTTCCTGTCAGAAGACGTCGCATAAGAAATGAAGACAATAGTATTAATGTTCTTGCGTACGTAGAATCGGAGCCTCACGTAAGCATCAGGGAGATTTCCACAGAACTAGGTGTAAGTGTTGCTTCTGTGTTCAGAATTTTAAGCTGCATCCTTATCATCTAGTTTTACACCAGGCTTTATCAGACACTGATTTTGACAGGCGGCTCGACTATTGCTATTGGCTGAGAGACATGTGTAGTGAAAATCTTCGATTCCTTTCCAAAGTTTTATGGACCGATGAGGCTACTTTTTTCGGCAGAGTTAATTTGCACAGTATGCATTATTGGTCGCAAACAAATCCTCACTGGATGCGCGAAGTGGATCACCAAAACAGATGGAGTGTAAATTTGTGGTGTGGTGTTTTAGGTGACAGAATTATCGGACCATTTGTTTTTCATGGACACCTAAATGGTGAATCTTATTTAAACTTTTTACAAAATGACTTGCCCAATCTTTTAGAAGACATTCCCCTTGACGTGAGAGCATCCCTGTGGTATCAACATGATGGATGTCCTTCACACTATTCCCGAAGAGTCCGTGATTTCTTAAATGTTAAATACCCAAATCGCTGGATGGGAAGGGGTAGTTTGTTTCCGTGGCCACCTAGATCCCCGGATTTAACTGTATTAGATTTCTACTTGTGGGGAAGAATAAAAGATATTGTTTACGAAACGAGACCAACCACCCGAGAGGACATGATTCACCGAATTGAAATTGCAATAAATTCGATTCCACGAGACGAAATCGAAACAGCTGTTTCCAGTACGAGAAGAAGAATTAATAGTTGTATTTTACAAAACGGCCGTCAATTTAAACATTTATAGCTTTTCACTTGCTTATTAACAGTTGTTCATGATTTTTTACCATTCTATTAAAAAGTTTCTTAAACAAAAATCAATCATTACTTTGATATCGTTGTTATGGCCCGTTGGCCTCTAAACACGCTCCAAATTTTGCAATTTGCTTTGTTTGGACTAGTCCTAAGCCTAGATAGAGTGTGAAGGGAGGCACAGACTATGATAAATGCAGATTCCTCATTACTAATCCAACCTACACACCTTAAGAAACCATAGCAACAATCAATTATTAAATTAAACGGTTAAAAAGTCTTCTTTTCGCCATGAACAAATGGAACAAATAAAGATATCAAATTGCGTTATTTACGTTTTTTGTTACAAATTTAAGCTACTTTCCGCTTATGATGTCATAATTATACCGTATGATTTAATTTTTCTGAATAAAATCAAAAAACTGGTATTATTACAAATTGCGCCCTCTAACAATTTTATTATGAGCTATCGCGTACCAATGGATGCGACATTTAAAAGTACTTACCTTTTTCTTCTAAACAAGCCTAGGTTTACTACAATCGGATAAGTCGTTTAAAAATAACAGCGATTTAAATGATTACACATTCAATAGCTTCCCCCACTCTTATTAAGGTCGGTACGCCAATGAGCCTTAGACCAAAATGATGCAGAATTGTCTAAGTTTTCTAACGATGTTACCAAAGGTACGCCTTAATGTGGGAATTTTCGGAGAAATTTATAATTTTATTTTTTAATTTTCAATTGCGCCCCCTTGCGATGAATTACGGAACTTAAAAATAATTTCCAGGATTTTCTCGTGGCGACTTTTATAATGAATTTTTTTTCTCCACTTTTTATGTCCACTAGTTTCTGAAATATGGCCGGTGGCCAGCCTTAATGAAACACCCTGTATATATATATATATATATATATATATATATATATATATATATATATATATATTATATGTATTTAGGTTACATTGTTTGTGTAATAAGGTGTTTTAGTGTGAGCCCAGGTGTTACGCAAGAATACGGTAAACTTATTTTTGAGTTTAAACACTTTAAAGATTTTATGCATTAACGTAACCAGTTTTGGGATTGTTTGAATAGCGAAGTAATTACGTTCGATATGCATTATAAGATTAACATCCAAACGTAATATTCGAATTTGCTATTTAAAGACATTCTTTTGAGGATTTGATATTTTTTGTAGAAAGCTTATTTCGTAAAATTTTTTTAATAAAAAAAAGAATCGATAGAGTTTTACTTGACAATTATTGGTAACATCTTAAAAGTTTGCTTGAGAATTCCAGTAATTGAATTTGGATGTTGCAATCACCTAGGCAAATTCTTAGTATTGATCATTCTTGATTTAAGTGTAATTCGAAAATGAATTGGTAAATACGAATTCCATCTGGTTGTTGACTTGTTAACAGTAGATTAAATTGAAGCAACGTAACGTTAAACATTGATCGATTTTAAGTAACAAATATAGTGTTGTCATTGCGGCACGAATTTACTTATCGAAGCGTGTGTGAATTTTGGAGCCCTATTTCAGGCGGAGTGCAGGACTGCTGTCCAGGACACTCGACATGGATTACGTACAGGTAAGCGAGTTTTTGTATGTTTAAACGAGCTGTACACTTAACGTAATTCGACACGCTTATACTTATTTAACTTATAAACATTTTGGCGCCAAAATCTAATTTCATAACGACTTCAACCCCTAATTCGACTCATTTATGGTATACTATTTTGGAGGTACAAAATTAATTAACATCTTACTCACCCCCAAACGCTGGCTAGCAGGTGCAAAAAGCCAATTTTATCTGTTATCCCGTTTTACCACCAGTTTTTACCGTAACAAAGTAAAGTTTAGTTAATGAACGCTACTTTTATAAATTAAAACCACTTAGTTAAGGAAGGTAATCATTTTAGATTATGAAATTTTTACTCAATGATTTTGAAATTGTAAAAGATTGAAAAAGAACCTAAATATTATTCTTTGTAGCCAGGTGTATGCAAGCAAAATAATAGTCACAGGTAATACGCCCGTTACGCCCCCAACAGCAGGGCGGACAAAAAGACCGTCACAGTGGACAATTAGTGGCGCAATTAAGAAGACGAGTAAAGGATTCGAAGAAATCAGGAGGTTGACGGTATTTTAAACCAGCCGAATTAACGGTAGTAATAATGATTGGCACAAACGACGCTCTGCAGCACAATTTTTCTCTATCAAAATTTCAAAGAAACTACCGATGGCTAATTAGGGACTCATTAAAGATGAAAAGTACAAAAAATTGTAATGTGTACTATAACACCAATTCCAAGGCGACGTTGTTGCAACCCTTCCTCGGACCATTTGCATCAACATCTCAATACTGTTGTAACATTTCGGTTTACACGACGAGCAATTTCTCTTAGCGAAAGTACGGCCTCTCTCATGCCAATAATACTGCCACGTTCAAAATCAGTCAATTGGGAAAAAATGTTGATGTTGACGTACTATTGGCACGAAATTGTGAACAAACAATTAGCAAAATTGAAAGTTAATTATACACTGGTTTATTTCTTCAAATTTATTGTTACTAAGTGCAAAGGAAAAAAAATTCTAGCTAGACTTTATTCAAAATTTAATCGTTTGTTTGTTCTAATGAAAGACATCGTTTACGAAAATTTCAATAAAATCATTCAACAAATTCTAGGTGTTGCAATTTTTATGGAAGTCAGTACATGTAAATGTCTTTGAAGAGGTTCAGATTTTTAACGCGATGTGTTCGCTTTGACGATGCATCTACAAAAGAAGAGAGAAAAAAAATGGACAATTTAGCACCGGTGCTCAACATATTTGAAAAGTTCACCAGCAATTGCCTGGAATGCTACTCCCCAAGTGAATATGTCACGCTCGATGAAAAGTTAGAGGCATTCCGAGGGAGATGCAGATTTCGCGAATACATACCTTCGAAACCTGCTAAATACGGGCTAAACATATTTGCATTGGTGGATGTCAAACTTTTCTATTGCTACAATCTTGAAATATACGCTGGGAAGCAACCGAAATGTCCTTACCAACAAAGTAATAAACCTGTTGATGTTGTCAAGCGCTTAGTTGCACCTAATACAAAAACGGGGCGCAATGTTACAGCAGATAACTGTTTTTCCGACATAAATCTCATCAGCGAATTGAAAATGTATAAACTAAGTTATGTGGGCACGATAAAAAAGAAATAAACCTCAAATAACTCCTGAGTTTGTCAATACTAGGAAACGTGCACCAAAATCAGATTACATTTTCGAAATAAACATGTCATATTACAGAAAACAACGATCAGTTATCTTTTATAAGTTTAGCACATTTCTCGGAAAATGTTACACAATGTTAGAGCCGCAAGACTTGATTGCAATTACCGCACATATATTTGCTCAATGTCGTTTTTTTATTCACATAACAGGTACTGCAACGCTTTTTTATGAAGAACGCGCGCCGATATTTTCGTTCTCTTCATGTAGAATAGGTTTGAATCTCTCCAAGCTTCTTTGTAGTTCCAATGGCATTCCACTCGTTCTCGTAGATCTTCGTTGTACATGTTCCAGAGTTAGCTCATTGGCAACTTCCGCAGAAACTTCCGTCATGTTATGTGTGGATTATTATTGCCCATACGAATAATCCTCGCATTTATGGCAGCCATATTGAGCATTGAAAAAAATATCACTATTGGCCATAGTTTGGTGTTTCGCACTTTGTCTCGTTATAGAATGTTAACAATTCAGAGTTGTTTTTCTCTCCCGTCAACAAGTCAATTGCATCGTCCTTGTGCAGACTGGAAACAAGCAATACGTTTTTATATTGTTTCGGAACGTAGGAGAGTAGTGTACAGTTTTCCCCATATGCGAAGAGACTTGTAAGGAATCAAGCTTAAAGATTGTTTTTATGAAAACTACTTATCATACATATGAAAAAAAGGATGTATCTCTCAGATACATTGCGACTATTAATGTTCAGAGAACAGTTGCGACTACTGGAGTGAAAAATCTCTGCAATTGGTCGGCTATCAATATCTTTGATTTTTTGGGGACGTAATTGTCGGACTTTCTTTTCAAAAATGAACGTAATTTTTGATACGTGGATATATTAATGTTATTTTTTATATTGGTAGTACTTCGCAACATTGAATATTGTGACCAAAGTATGCCGATTCATACTTTTTTCTCGAAATT
Organism: Vesta saturnalis; assembly: GCA_036346205.1. Classification (NCBI taxonomy): domain Eukaryota; kingdom Metazoa; phylum Arthropoda; class Insecta; order Coleoptera; family Lampyridae; genus Vesta; species Vesta saturnalis. Next base: position 99,052 of record JARFJB010000390.1, read on the forward strand.
TCCAGCAACAAATCTAACGTTACTTTTGCAGATATTTCCAATATCTCTGGAGGAGTATTATCAAAATCGTTACTACTGTCAGTATCCATATTGTTTATTATACATAGGTGTATGTCTTATTAAAATAATATTTAATGGAAATTGCGACTTTTATCAAAGCACGAATGAAAACTATCTTAAGAATTTAAAAAACTTCTATAATCTGACAGTTGTGATAACTATTTAAAGCTGAACAGCTGCCAACTAAAAGTTATTGTCGATTTTTGTTGATTCTCCATATAAATGTATGTGGTGTGGGCAAAGTGCCATAAGAAAAAATATTTCTCACAGTATGACCAAACATGGTTTTGAAATTAAGTAAGCTATGAGAAATACGCTATTTTTCATAGCAGTTGTAGAAAATAGTACATTAGATAACAAGGGATTGAAGTGACTCATTTAATCCCGCGAATAGATTAAGGAACTTCAATCCCGTGGTATCTACACTATTTTTGCACTTCGTGGAGTAATAATAGAAATAATTATATTATTTTCTGAAAATTAAAATATTACATCTATGATAAATTTAAATGATTAGAAAAGTCACTTTGACAAAGAAGCTACACTAATCAAGGCTAATGAAATTTATGAATTATTTTTAAAATCCCAGATGTTTCAATGCCATAACAACGAGTAAATAAATAATAAACAACATTCGCCATTGTGAAAACTTGTCTGTTGACGACGCGTAGTTGCGAAAATGGATGAGTTTGGTATTGAAGCAGCGGCTGTTAACCAACTATTGCCCTCAAAATCCAAAAAAGTGTATGAAAAATCTTATGAAGATTTTATAGCATGGTGCCGTCAAAAGAAGATACAAAATCACACCAATGAAAATGTCTTTTTAGCATATTTCAATGAAAAAAGCAAAACTTTACGTGCTTCCGCCTTGTGGGCGAATTATTCCATAGTGAAATCGACGGTAATGGTGAAAAGTAATATTGACATATCCCAATACCCGAAATTAAAAGCTTTTCTGAAAAGAAAAAATGACTGCTATAAGCCAAAGAAGTCGAAAGTTCTTAATGATGAACAAGTCGATTAATCCCTAATTCAAGCTCCGGATGACGATTTTTTAACGGTTAAGGTGAGTAATATAACGTTTATAAATTTTTTGATAGATATTTTTGAAACTGTTCAATTTTTAGGTTGCACTGATCATGAGTGTAGCAGGAGCGTGTAGAGGAAACGAATTAGTTGAATTATCAATTCAGAATGTTCCAGATTTGGGTTACTCTGTCTTAGTTAATATAAAAAATACAAGAACAATATTGACCGAGTATTCGTTGTTCAGAATTCAGTGAATAACCCAGTCGATTTTATAAAACTATGCAGAAATTACCTTGCTTTAAGAAAACCTGACACAAACCATTCACGATTTTTTGTCCAATATAAAGACCGGAGATGTTCAACTCAACCCATTGGAAAAAATACCTTTGGAAAACTACCCCAAAGAATTGCAATTTTTTTTAAACTTCCTGAACCCTCTTTATACACCAGTCATTGTTTTCGACGCACGTCGGCGTCTTTATTAGCCAATTCTGGGGCAAATGTCGACGTTCTTAAAAGACACGGACGTTGGAAATCGTCTTCAGTGGCTGAGGGATATGTTGAAAGCTCTATAAATAATAAAAAAATTATAGCAGAAAAAATTTTTGAGCATGACAATGAAAAAAAATTGATTCAGAAAACCAAATAAATACTACCAATGCATCTATCGTTTCAACATCATTCAATAATGTTCTTAATTCTAAGGACAACGACTTTGGTAAATTTTTTAACTTTAATAACTGTACAAATGTAAATATATCCGTAAATGTTAATCAAAAGTGGATGTTATCTTAAATGTTAATTGCTGATTTTTATTAATAAAATTATTTAGTAGAGTGAATTATTTATTTTTTAATCCTCGGAGGATTAAATTATTTTTTAATTCCTAGAGATTAAAAGTAACACTTCAGTATCCGAAATGGAGGAACCAAATAGTACTTTTAATCCACGAGGTGCAAAAAGTTATTTGTGGGTTGTTTATTTTACTTTCCAGTTTATATTTGAATCAGTATTAATGCTTTACTCTACCAATGATATTGATGAGGAAGCTGCATCTTTAAAGAAAAGGAAGTTAGTAATTAGCATAGACAATTATCTAGAAAGAGTGGTTCCAAATCTAAGTGACAGACAGTTTCAAACGCATTTCTGCATTAATTATGTGACGTATGACAAATTATAACATATTACTATATAAATTCAGAAAAAAGATAATACAGGGCGTCCTTTTATCGACATTCATCTTCAATTACTTGCTGTGGCTTTTACCAACACCAGATTAATTCAGATAATACTTCCACTTTTGCGTAGGAGAGGGATTCAACATGGGAAAATTTTTTCGTATCATTAGGGCATTGAATAATATCGCACCAAAAGTGATAGTTTGACCAACAGGAGAGCGAATAGAAGACACGAAAGAAAAATTTTCCCGTATTGCTGGAATCGATGGTGTAATAGCTGCAGTGGGTTGAACATTTATTCCTATAAAGGCTCCGAAAAACAATCCAGAAATATTCTACATATTATGTAGAAAATGCCATTATGGAATTACACTGCAAGGAGTTTGCAATACAACACTAAAATTTACTGATGTATTCGTAGGGTATGCTGGATCCGTAAGTGATACACGCATATTTCGTAATTCTGACATATTTAAATCAGTAACTGAATTGCTACTGAATATTTTCCTAATGAAGAATGTATCTTAGGGGACAAAGCCTATCCTTGTTTATCATGGTGCATACCACCATACATTAACATTGGCAATATGACTGCAGCAAAAAGAAATTTTAATCTGAGAGAATCTCAGACTCGACAAGTTGTAGAAAAAACATTTGGCCTTTTATTTGGAAGGCTACGCAGGCTTAAGTTTTTAGATATAAATAGACGAGATTTGATTCCACCAACTGTTGTTGCATGTTGTGTTATACATAATTTATGCGTAGATTCGGAAGATCTATTGTTAGATGAATTTGGGAAAGACGGCATGCAATTTGTAACAGGTAATGCTAATATGGATAATACAGAGAAAAATAGAGGAAATATATTTCAAGAGAATGGCTTACTTAATCGAGACCAACTATGTCTACAAGTATATGATGTTTTAATTTCTTATAAGTTTTGTTATGAACGAATAAGTTCAATGGTAAATATGTAATTAAGAAATATTATTAATTTTATTAAATACATAAATAAAAAATACTTATCTTTTTTGGGGTTTTTTTAATGGTGTACTTTAAATTATACAATCTAAACGTTTCGATAACACTTACAGTTATCTTCGTCAGTAGAAATGTTTGTTAAAAATTGTTAAAGACGTAGTAAACAATTTTGTCAAATTTGAAAAATTAAAACATAAACATAAGCCTGCTATTAATATAACAGTTTGAGAAACGTATAAAGCCAACTATAAAATTTTTAGTAAAGAATAACTAGGTCATAAAACTGAAATATTGTTAAACTGCCTCAAAGATGACAAACCAGAACACTCTCTACGACGAATGCTAACAATGAAATTTGTCAGCCAAAAAACACATTTAACAAAATTTAATCGAGTTATGATGTAAGTGTAAAGTTGTGAAAAACTTCAGTTTGAAAATGATAGAAGCATTCACAAATCCAAACATTATATCAAATAAAATAACCCAGTTAAACCTAACAAAGAGATATCTTCATCAATAATTGGAAGTGTTATTAACAATGAAAAGCACAATGTAAAACGTTTTTAGTAACTTTCAATTTTAATTTAATTTCAACTACTTAAATTATAGTGCTGTGGTAATTTAACATATAATTGGTAAAGCATTTGCTTCAAGGTCTAGGAAAAACACAGCAAAAAACCTAGACATACCAAAAGTTAAAATTAAAATCAAAATTAAGACGTATCATTATGCTTTTTTTTTTAATTATAAGATGCCAAAACCTATTTAAACGGAGATTTTTTTCTTGTCTATTAAAATTATTCGGGTGTTTATGTATTTCAATAACTTCACGTTGCAAACGAACATAATAATGAGTTTGTCTTGACAATATTTCCATATTGTCAAATTGAATGTCATGATTTAGATTATTCAGGGCATGGTCAGCCACAGCAGACCTCTCTGATTGATCCAATCTACAAAATCTCATATGTTCTTTGCGTCTTGTATCAAAGCTACGTTTTGTGGTCCCGACTCCCGATGTATACTTTTCCACATGAACAAGATAACTTATACACTCCGGAAGATGACAATGGGTTTGACACATCTTTAGGTGATCTTAAATGTTCTTTAATTTCTCTTGTAGGTTTAAAAATAGTCCTAATGCCATATTTGATTAGGATTTTTTCAATTCTATTTGTAACATTAGCTATAAAAGGAAGAAAAGCAGTACCAACATTAAGAACTGGTTTTTCTTTAAGGTTACGCCTAAAAAGTGTAATAACATTATTAATATCTGTAATCTTGTATTATTATATTACATCATAACTCGATTAAATTTTGTTAAATGTGTTTTTTGGCTGACAAATTTCATTGTTAGCTTTCGTCGTAGAGAGTGTTCTGGTTTGTCATCTTTGAGGCAGTTTAACAATATTTAATTTTTATGACCTAGTTATTCTTTACTAAAAATTTTATAGTTGGCTTTATACGTTTCTCAAACTGTTATATTAATAGCAGGCTTATGTTTATGTTTTAATTTTTCAAATTTGACAAAATTGTTTACTACATCTTTAACAATTTTTAACAAACATTTCTACTGACGAAGATAACTGTAAGTGTTATCGAAACGTTTAAATTGTATAATTTAAAGTACACCATTAAAAAACCCCAAAAAAGATAAGTATTTTATTATGAGTGTTAATGGTGAAAGTTTACATTTTCATACATAAATAAAAAGTTTACATCGAGTAGGATTTGAACCTACGACCTGTACTTTGCTAGAGTACCGCGATAACCATCTACGCCATCGAGATTCAAGCCCCAATCGATGCAAATGTTGTCTTTATGTATGTAAAACTGATGTAAATTCTAAATATAATGAGATTACAATCTCTAGCAAAGTACAGGTCGTAGGTTCAAATCCTACTCGAGGTAAACTTTTTATTTATGCATTTAATAAAATTAATAATAATTTTTAATTATACAATGTTTTAAATTAAAACAAAGTGTGCACATTTTTATCAGTAATATATAAATATCTTTTATCATAAGATGAAATGAATACTGCTAAAACAATAGTGTAAATTATATTATAAAACCATAAAACTAAGTTTATTCTTACTTAATCAATAAGAAACAAAATGTTCTGTATACACCCAAAAGTATTAAACAAATAAACTACTAAATCATATTTCTTTTTTTTAATAGGTGGTAGGCATGTATACTCCATGCCAGCCGGGGAGGTACCACCACCCTTACCATGGGCTCCTTAATATTGGGTCTCCGATTTTCTGAGCTCGGTAAGGGCTGCCGGTTACCTTTTCCATCATCCTTAATCTACTCTCATCCTTATTCTTCCTTCTCGCCCTCACTGTCTTCCTATCGGATTAAAAGTCCCAAATTAAAAAATAAGGTGGCTGTGGTTTCTAGGGTTATAAATTCCGGACGTAAAATCCTGCCCCATTCGGATGTCCGGGAGGGCAGGGCCCAAGCGACCTCGGTCATCGAAAGTATCAACTTTCTGATTCACTACTGCAACATCCGCGGTATCAGGTCTAATCTTAATGCTATTCACCAACATCTTGAACAATTACAACCTGATATATTGTTTCTACCTGAAACACAAGTCTCCTCTGAAAGCTCCGAGTCACCCGACTTGCAATTTCCTCAATACCATCTTCACTCTAACTTTCGATATAAAGGAGGCGTATGTGCGTACATCAAGGTCAGAATTGCTTGCAAGAGGGTTTCTTCCTTAGAAAATAAAAATTTTGACGTGATTTGGTTTAAACATTCTGGTCCTAATTTTGTGAAATTCTACTGTTGCATTTATAGGTCTCCTAATGACAGCAACTTTCAAGACTTCTTCGATTACCTTAGTATGAAAGTTGACTATCTCCTGTCTCAGTTTCCATCTTGCGATATCTCATTTGTAGGCGATTTCAATGTTCATAACTCTAATTGGCTTCAATTTTCATCTACTACAAATCCCGCTGGTTATAGTGCAGAAACATTTGCTATTTCATGTGATCTCACACAAATGATTTCTGAACCCACAAGAATCCTGATAACCCTAACCATACTCCACATCTTCTAGATCTCTTTCTTACATCAAACCCTCTTGTTTATAAAACTTCCGTTCTTTCGCCTTTAGGTCTTTGCGACCATTGTCTAATAAAAATCATTTCTACTGTACCTAATTCCACTGTTGTTCGCAAAACCGATAGAACCTTGTGGTGTTTTAAGTCAGCTCGATGGAGTGATTTACGGGATTTCTTTGCAACCTTTCCATGGCGTGAATATTGTTTTAAGTCGTCCTGTTCTTCGGACATCGCTCTTTCAGTATCTGAAGTCATCCTCATGGGAATGGAGTTATACATTCCGAAAAAACAGTACCGTGTAGGTCATTCACGTTCCCAACCCTGGTTCAATAAGGCTTGTTCTGATGCAATATCTTTAAAAAATAAATGTTACATTAAATGGAAATCTAATAAATCGGTTGACAGTCATGTAGAATACGTTGGTGCTAGAAATATCTGCAAAAGTGTCATCACTAAAACTAAAAAGTTGTTCGAACAACGAAAACGCCATGAACTAGCTACATCTCCTTTAGGCGGTCGTAAATTTTGGTCTTTAGCAAAAGCCATTAGTAAAAACTTTCGAACATCTTCATTCCCCCCCCCTGACATCTATTGACGGATCGGTAGTTGCTGATTCTGTAGACAAAGCCAACGTCTTTGTGGATTTGTTTGCATCAAACTCGTGTCTCAGTGATTCTGGAAAAGATGTGCCCCTAGTCAACTCTTCTTCATACGCTATGAAACCAATTCATTTTCGGTACAAGTTCTTGGAATCGATCATCAGTGGGCTTGATCTCAATAAGGCGACTGGCCCAGACGGTATCCCAGCTATTGTCTTAAAGAAATGTTCCCCCGAACTAGTCCAGTCCTATCTAAGCTCTATACGATCTCTATGTCTTGTGGGAATTCCCTTCATCATGGAAGTTAGCAAATGTTCAACTTATTCCCAAAAAAGGCGATAAGACCGATCCCTCAAATTACCGACCAATTGCCATCACTTCCATTTTGTCTAAAATCATGGAAAAAGCAATCAATCAGCAACTACTCACGTTCCTTGAAACTAACAAACTCCGTAGTGACCACCAATATGGGTTTAGGCAAAGTCGTTCAACAGGCGATCTTCTTTCATATGTAACCCAAGTTTGGAACAATACACTAGAGCAGTCCGGTGAAACAGTTGTAGTCGCTTTAGATATCTCAAAGGCATTTGCAAGTTTGGCATAAGTGTTTACTTGCCAAACTCACCTCGTTTGGGTTAAATGATATGCTCATCAACTGGGTTTCTAGTTTGCTTGATAAAAGACGAATACGTGTCGTAGTTGATGGCTTTTTTTCAAAAGAAGAACGCGGGCGTACCACAGGGATCCGTTATAGCACCTACACTTTTCTGCTGTACATAAATGACCTTATTTCTTCAACAACTAACCCCATCCAGTACTTTGCTGACGATAGCACTCTTCACTGTGGTTCATCTCAGTCTACTCATAGTGATAATCCACCTTCTATGTCAAATCAAGAAATTAAAGCTGAAATGGCAAATTCAATCAACAAAGACATTCAACGTATTCTCGAATGGGGAAGCAATAATCTAGTTAAATTTAATGCTAACAAAACTCAGTGTTGCCTTATGTCCGCCAAAAAAGATCGATCATTTCCTGTTGTAAGTATGAATGGCTCAGTTCTTAAGTTTTCAGACTCTATTACTCTGTTGGGTATGACTATTTTCAAATATCTCATGGGTTGACCATCTTCTGTCAGCTACCAAAATAGGCTTTTTGTACAGATCTAAGCAGTACTTTACCTCTCAACAACCCCTTCTGCTGTATAAGGCCCAAATTCGGCCTCATCTGGAATATAATTCTCACCTCTGGGTTAGTACTCCCCAATACGCTCTCGATATCGTCGATCGTATTCAAAAGAGAGCGATTAGGCTTATAAATGACCCGTCCATAACTTCTCACATACAGTCCCTTGAGCATAGAAGGATGGTTTCAGTTCTATCTTTGTATTATCGTTATTACAACGGCTATTGTGCTGATGAATTATATTCTTTGATACCATCTCGGGCTATCTTTTCGAGAAACACTCGGTTCGCTCATTTACATCATCAGTATGCAGTACAAATCTCCACTTGTCGTACCAAACGGGCGCAATCCACATTTTTCTACACGGCTTTTAAACTCTGGAATGATCTGCCTAGTTCCTGTTTTCCTCTCACTTATGATATGAGAAAATTTGAGGTAGCTGTTCATAGGCATCTATTGGCAATTCATTATCCCTCTATCCATTCTCCTAAGTGTTCCTGAGTGCTTTAGCACGATAGGCCTTATTTAGCCTGTTCAGGTCCACAATCATAAAAAAAAAAAAAAATAGAATCATGCCTGTTCTAAATAATACTCATATTACACTTATTTTTAATATTTCCCTAGAAGTTTACTCATCTGGGAATTGAAATTTTCAATTGCTTTTTTAACGCAAATCATGAATCAATTGTATTTTTTCTCGATGACATCGTTCAATATCTTATTCAGTGCAGTGTTTTTTGCGGGATACTGATGGCGATCCCGATGGAGTAACAGATGATGATGCAAAATGAGTTGGTCCAGACGGAGTTGAACATCTTGACTGATTGCCATCACTAGTGATATCTTTATTATTCTCTACATAAGATATCGAATAAAAAAAATAGATCACAGTAAAAATATTTTACCCTTTAACAAACATCCTTTTAAGGAAGATGCTTTGGCAATAGACTCAATGTTTTTTTTCCCCAAACATTTCATCCATCTCATCATAATATGTGAACTGTATGGCAGCGGCACCACTGCTGGTTGTTTTCGTATTACCCTTTTTTTTCATGTACCTCGTTTTAAGATATTTAATTTTATCCTTTACCTGGGAAGTAGAAAAGTTGCCTCTCTCATTGTTTATTTTACCCTTTATTAAAGAATAGACTGCATTAATTGTAGTTTATTTAAACTCTTCTTGGTAAAGCTTTAAGCAAGTGATCAAATTTAGCTTCATATCGTTACTCCACAGCATTTTATGATTTAGAAGCATTTGGTGTGAACCACTAATTCTCCACCTAATACAATGCAAGAAATATGGATCATAGTACAAGGTTTGTATTTAAGACTTACGTTCAGCAGCCCCTTCTTGTGAAGTTCCAGGAAGTGTTTCTGATAAAATTCCCAAAAGAGCCCTGGTTTCATTATTATCATCCATAACCCCTTAGGCACTTAGCAGCGAGTTTTTAAACAACGTGAAGAATTACACAAGGTGATCCTACTGAACTTTCTGAACAATTTAGTGTAACCTTCACCTCACACTTAAGTAATTTCTGAATGTACTCCTATTGTTTTGTTTATCGTCAATTGTGGTAACTTAACCCCAATAGCACAAATTTAAAAAAGGCGGTGTTCAGTTCACTTCCGAAAGTTGAATTCGATTTAGAACAATCAGCTGTTTAGCACGAATATCTGGCGCATTGAATTTTCGTGGGACTAGAGCACAATTAGTCTAGTTTTAGTTCGTGTAAATCGAAAACGCTATTACAGCCACCTGAATTTTCAAACGCCAAAGGTGCAAACGGTATATACCGGTACAATTTTCGTAAACGCCTAATGATACTACTAGTTTCTACCGAATGTATTGCACAATTGTAGTAACTTACTTTTTGATCATATTGAGATACTTTAAACGGGTTGTAGTATAAATTAATTAGTCAACTTGTGCCTAATTTTTTTCACATTATGACTTTTTGGCGATAAAATATACCTCCAAAGTTGGTAAATATCTCAACACAACGCAAAAATAAGTTACGGGTTACTGTAGTTTCTTTGAACACATTAAAATATGAAATCGAAATACACAATACTACTTCACCAAAATTCATAAAATTAATTAATTAATGTTTTAAGTGCGTATGAGGCGATCGCATCTTACAGCGGACTTTGGTTTTTAATAATATTCACAATGATAACATACCGAGCTGGTAGAGTTGTGGAGACACATATGTTTAGCATTCGGGAGGGTTCGACTTTCATTACCCTCTACCCTGTATGAGGTTTTTTCAGGGCGTTTTCCTCATACACATATAGCGACATGGTCACTGCGTATATGCACACACGTGTCGCTATTTAGGCGAATGCTGGGGTAGTATCTTACCCCTCAGAACCCTAAGTCCGTTTCTTCCGATCCTAAACTGACCGCACCTATACTTAATCCCACCATGTATACATACGTAATGTATGTATGCATTTCCTCCCCCTTGGGAAGGGAATGAAATACGTGGGCTTTTCCTTATTGATTACATTGTAAGTAGTATGCGAAGAATGTCTACCTAGATGACGTATTAAACCGTTTTTCCATTTTGTAGCATATTCACATTGGTGACATTTTTTAATTAATAGTTGAAGTGTGATGTAATTCATATTGTTTTTAATTACTTTTCCATTTTGATGAAAAATCACATTTGTAACTAGTTAAAAAATGTAATAAATGGCGTTGTTTTAAATTGACTAATTAATTTTAATGGATAATCACGTTGGTAATTCGAACTTGGACTGTGTATATTTGATGTATTTTGAAACTGTTTCAATTTTGATTAATAATCATATTATTGCATTTATAATTTGCACTTGTGTTTTAATAAATTATTTTCAAATTGTGCTTCACTTTTGATGAATAATCACAGATGTAATTGATACTTGAACTGTTGATGTTTCAAATTTGTCCTCAATTTTGATGAATAATCACAATAGTTGAAATGTTTTAGTTGGTTTTTGTAAATTGACCTTCACTTTTGATGGATAGTAACATTGATCGTAGATGTAATTAGCAGAACTCTGTATTAATACATGTTCTTTCAAAATTTTACTCAATCGTGATGAATAATCACATTGATTGCATGTATAAGTAGCACTTGAAGTGTATTTTAGTTGGTTATTTTAATTTGCTCTTCACTTTTGATGAACAATCATATTGATCAAGGATTGAGATAATTTAAATCATTTGATTAAAATCATGATTTTACTCAGCATGATTATTTTTAATAAAACCATGATTAGTTTAGTTTAGAAAAGGGGCTCAAATTTGAACACTTAAAAATGTAAGGTAAAATGGGGTAACATTGACACAACTTTAAAATTGATTTTTTTGGCACATAGCAGTTTGGTATACGACTGCTTTTGTGACAGAATGAAGATATATTAACCTTTTCTACACTGTATATGATAGAATATGAATATACCAAGTCGTTTACAGAATTTAATTTTTTTTTAGTGGTAATGTGTCAATGTTACCCATGGCAAGTCTAACATTGACACACTCATAAAACAGCTAATATGTCAATATTTTGCATGTATAGTGTAACATTGACAAATGTCCTAGATATTTTTATGGAAAATCATAGAAATAAAACAATAAATACTTAATTAAGAAACTTTATACTTAATTTTAGATAGTTATACATCTACGTATTATAATAAAGCCTAGTTAATCTTAGGAGGCGCTTTATAATTAGAAGGAAGAAAGTTGACATGAAAGTAATGCATTCCTTTTAATATAAGGTTCGCGCAGAACCATAGCGACATCATCTACAGATACCAGGCTTTGATCGGGCACATCAGGGTACACAAAATGTATTTTCTTCTTTCTCAAAAGTTGACCATAATTTCGCTGTCATTTACTTCAACACTTGTGCAACATAGTGAATGCATTCTTCCTTTTCTACACAACTTTTAGAATTATTAAATCTGACGAGGACCCATGAATTTGCAACTATATTTTGGTTACTTCCGTCGAACTTCACAAATTCCTTTGCTTTACCACAATTATCTTCTTCTGTTACACTGCTATTATTTTCATCGTGTGAAATTTCATCATCTGTATCATGGACAAGTTGTAAACTAGCATCACTATCTAAGGTTTCTTCAGTTTTTCAACAGGCTTCTTGCTTTTTTGTTTTGAGTTTTTCTTACTGTTGGTTTTCTTTTGTTTTTCTCATTTTCTATCATTCTTAGTCTAACATCGTCCGCTGTTAATGTTTCCGCAAATTTTCTTCTGAGTTTACTTTTTTGTATTACTGTTTTGGCTTCTTGCCATCTTAATACAGTCATTAGTGATAATTCCAACTTTTAGTAGGTGTAATATCTTCCAACTGTTCAGGAAGTGGAGTAGTTGGTGGTGATGATTGACTGTAACCTGCAAAATCGGGTGTTGGTGTTTCATTTTCTTTTCTACTGTGGATGTGGTTGGTCGAATTTTATTTTCTGAAGAACATATGACGGTTGATGATATGGATTTTTTAACATCCTTTCTTTAGATAAGGGAAAAATTCCAGACCCTCGAAACCACCTACTGTATTGGCCCTAGAAAAACACCCGGTTTCTTGAAGTTTTTTAACAGACCAGGAAACACTACCTTGTCGGCGTTCTTAAACCCAGTTTCTTTATAAAAACTTTTTAGAACATTACGCCATGCTGTTTTAACAGGTTTAAAACTCCAACATCTAACGGCTGTGGAACATGCGATGTGTGCGAGGGCAAACATAACAGTTCAATATTGTTTTTATAGCCATGTCAATAAGTTGTAGTGTTATGTGAATTGTGGCCATCAAATATTAGTAGTTTCGGTCCACTTAACGCAGCAGTAGCTCTCACAAAATATTTTCGAACCAATCTGCAAACTGAGCTGCCTCCATCCAGCCGGATGGAGAACAGTTATACACAGTATTTTCTGGTCCATTTTGACACCATGTTGTGTAAAGATGTAGACCTTTGTAATTTACAAATAAGGAAGATATTCACCGATTGCACTACAACATGCTAGAACGGTGCAAGTAGTTTTTGTTACAGTACCCACAAGTTTCAGTGGGTTGTGAACCTCTGCGACATAAAATTTTTGAGTACCAGCGTCAGTTTGAAAGCCTGATTCGTCACAATTAAACACATTCTGTGGCTTATTCGACAATTCCAGCCTTTCAATCGTGGCTTTTAGCTTTTGTAAAAATCATTGAGCACTTCCAAAGAACAAGCATCTGCCCTATTTTTGTAGGTAGATTTTGTGCGACTCTGTTACTGGAGTTTTTCTTCCTCTACGAGACGTTCAAAGATTTAATCCAGTCAATAGCCTGGTCAATCCATTTTAAAGTGGATTTGGACGATCCATTCGTTTGAGATAATCCTGAACACAAATACGTAATTTAAAACGATCCGAGTCCGAATCCCCAGTCAGCTACTTTTATTATAGCATTTACCAGAAGAGTTTTCTATTCTTGTAATAGTGAGAGTACCTAGATGACGTAAACCGTTTTGCATTTATAGCATTTTCAATTGGTGCGTTTAATTAACGTTGAAGCTGGATGTAATTCCATACATTTCAACTAGCTCTCTTGACATTTTGAGAACATTCACATTTTTACTTAGATTATAAATGGCGTTTACCATACTGTCTTCATCATAGGTTTTAATATAATCACGTTGGAATTTCGAACTCTGTTTTTTGGGAGCATTTGAACTGTCAAGATAAATAATCATTGACAGCATTTATAATTTGAGTGTTTTAAACATTGATTTTCACAGGTGTCAATCTTAACACTATCACTTACGAAATGTACTTGAACGTTCATCAAATTGTCACTACGAATTTAAATTGAAATAATCACTAATAGTTTGTTTAACGCGTAATATAAGTAAATTACTTACTTTTTGAGCCGACTATAGGTCGAATCTTCAAAACAATTGATTATCTCGGCAAAGTTTTCTTAGCAATCGGCTTTTGATCTCAACAAATTCTTGTGCTAGATAACCATTAAACAGATCGTACAAATCCATTTTAAGGCTTTGAAGTTAGAACAAAGTGCATTTGAATGTATAGGTTACTAGATGGCGAGAACTATACTACATAATTTTACAACAAATAGATCGTTAGAACTCAAATTTCTTCGAAACTAAAATTAGGAGCATATTTTGATAACATTGCTAAGCTTCCCATGATCAATGTTACCCCATTTTACCATACCTATTTGTTGTTGTTCATACAAAATTAAACCTGATACATTTTTATGTGGTATATGATTTATTACAATAATCGTCATCAAAGAAATTCTATGCATTAAGCTGTTTTTCATCAATCCATCAACAACTGACTCTACACAAATGTCTTTTACAAAGAACTATATTGAAAAAACCTAAATCATTGTTTCCTCGAACGTCTATAACCTAAGTGTTAAATAGAAATACTAGTTTGAGTCTTGCTTTGTCACCACTAAGTCAGTTTTCTTGTAACTGGGAGATGTATGACTTCCATAGGTTAGAAACAGTCTTCTCGTATATCAGCTAGAGAATGCACATGGCACACAAACAGAAATCAACTATAGTGCAGCACGCAGGGTCACTCTTTTTCGTTGCCCTCGCCAGAAGTAGTCTAGAGCGCACAGATCTGCATTTCTACAACTAACAAGAATTTTAAAAATTACGGTTTCAACTTCGTTTATTTACACGTAGGTACTAATATAACTAAACATAAATGACTTAGTTATTCGTCAGAATAAAACTAAAATTATAAAACTTGAAATTAAAATGAAGAAATTTATATTTTTGTTTTCTAATTTTAGAATCACTAAATGTATTAATGATATCATCGTAACACAACGTGTTGAGTATATCTTTTTCAATATACAACATGGACAGATCATTAAGTTTTTGTTCCGAAAGAGTGCTCCGTAAATAATTCTTTACCAATTTCAATACCGAAAAAGAGCGCTCTCCTTGGGGCATTGCTGATTGGTAGTGTTAAGTAAAGTCTCAGTATAGTTTCAACGTTTGGAAATGTTGATACAATGTTGTTATCGATTATAAAGTTAAGTTTATCAAATGCACTAAGTAAATTCTCTGCTTGACTTAACAAACTAAACTGTTCCATTACTACTTCCAGTTCCTCAACATCCACATCCTGACTATAAACTGCACTTATGTAATCTTTACATTGTAAAAATGTTGCGTCACTGTAATTATCAATAAAATTAAATTTATTATTTATATTTCTGTACAAGTCACATCTTTTACACATATTGGAGATTATTGCATCACGCACATTCAAAAACACATCCATTCTAAAAGCTTCCCTTCCTTCTAATTGCAAATTGTATACTCTATTGCAGGGTTTCTTAAACTTTTGGCTCCATGAACCCCTGTTAAAGTTTCCAGATGACAGCGAACCCCTTAAGGCTTAACTAATTAATCCCCCCCAAGAAAATAATAAAATTGACTGTTGAAGAAAATAAGGTTTTTTTTTCAATAAAAAGTAACAAATACAGTGTCAAAAGAAATGTCTTTTTAATATTAATGTGATGGGTGGGCTTGTTTCTTGTCGCAAATTGAGTCAATTTTAGGGATAATTTTGGAAAATTTTAACCTTAATTCTGACTCGGTATCAAGTCGATTTCTGTATTTCGTTTTTATCATGACCAGGTGTGAAAACCCACTCTCACATAAGTATGTTGTAGCAAAGGGTAAAAGGAAATTCACCGCTTTGCGTGAGAGTTCGGGATACTCTTCCTGTCTAGCAGCCCAAAAATCTATCAAAGACATCCTTTTTAAATCAGCTTGAAGAGTTTCATCTACGGACATTTCTAATAATGACTCCTGTTGCTTAATACTCAAACTAGAATTTATGCTTCTCGATCGAGAGAATCCAGCCATCTTTAGCATTATCAATATCTGGAAAATGCCTTTTCAGTTCGTTGGAGAGCTGAGAAAGATGAAGAACAATGTCAGCCCTTATTTCGGAATCCACGGATAGGGCGTTCGTCGTAATAAATTCATGCAAAAAGGAAAACATTCAAAGATATTTGATCTCAAGGAAGTTTTCCAAAAATCTATTTTTTTCATAAGTGTGTTTATTTTGTCCTGAACAGTGAATACACTGCACGTGGAACCTTGCATCCAAGCATTAGTTTTATTGAGACAAGAAAAAATGTCAGCTAAATAGGTTAATCTTTTAAGCCAGGTTTCATCTTCAAATCGGAATTTAAGTTGAAGTTACTGTCTTTCAAAAATAAATAGATTTCGTGACGAAGTTCAACAAAACGAGCTAATATCCTGCCTTTTGACAACCAGCGTACTTCACAGTGTAGCAGTCATGAAACATGTTCACTACCCATGTCTCGGCATAGTAATGCGAAAAGTCTTGAATTTAGCGGACGCGCTTTTATGTAATTTATTATTTTTACGACCTCAAAGTGTTGTTTTTAAATCATTGGGCATTTTCTTGCTCGCCAACGCTTCTCTGTGCAATGCAGAATGCATACCTTTGACCTCAGGAGCGAGATTTTTAATCCTAGATATTAGTCCAGATATCCTTCCTGTAATGGCCTTTGCACCGTCAGTCGATATACCAACGCATTTTGTCCAATTTATGCCATGTTCTTCAATAAAATCATTAATAGTGTTAAAAATATCTTCCCCTGTCGTCGTTGACCCCAAAGTCTTACAAAACAGAAAATCTTCTTCACACATATTTCTATACACATATCTAACAAACCCAAGTAAATTCGGTAATCCACTAATATCTGTTGATTCATCAACTAGAATCGCATAATAATTATTTTGTAATCGTTGTGCGAGTTGATTTTTACACATCGTGTGCCATGTCGTGAATGCGACGTGCAATTGTATCATTTGAAGGTGGTATTTTATCTAGCAATTTCGAAAATGTGTCTCCTAATACACAACTGACCATATCTTTAGCAGCTGGTAAAATCAATTCTTCAGCAATATTGTATGACTTTCCGGTCTTTGCGATTTTATATGCCACAAGGAAAGACGCACGTAAATATTCAGAGTTAGTAGCCAAGACGGTTTTCATACACTTTTTCGAAGAAGCCAACTCTTTCTTTTTTTCGAACAAAAAAATCTATAGGTTTGTCAGCGTACTGCGGATGTTTTATTTCCAAATGTCTTCGCAGCAATGATGGCTTCATCGAGCTATTTGCGAGAACTTCTGAACATATTACACACCGTGGCTCTGGGTATTGAGATTCTTCTTTGCACGTAAATCCAATTTTCAAATGGTCTTCGTCATATTTCCTTTTTTTGCCGATGATATGATTGTTTTTTGTTTGGTTCTCTCGACTTCGCAGAATTTTCGTTTGAAACTGAATTTTCAGCAGAAGTAGACGCAATTTTAGTAGATGTACTTTGTACAGGTTACAAACCGGCTGATAACGTTGTATTACTTGGACATTTTCTGCATAATGACCCCGTTTTTAACCACTCATTCATTTTCGAAACCAGCTAGCCGTTAGAAGGGATTGCAAATATTTTGTTTTTATTTTGCTGCCAACCAAAACGTGCTCACACAATAAACTAAATTCTAAAACAAATTAATCAAACACTGAGCGGACCAGGCCACGTGCCAGGCGGGGCGTGCGAGAGCGAGCGACGAAGTCGACGAAACGAAATACGAATTCAGTCGCCCGCGCGCCATCATGTGTGCTGCACGTACCTGCCAGTCATCAAGCCACCATCACGTAATTCTTGTCGCCAACCCCTACCGTCGAATAGCGAACCCCTAGGAATAATTTTCCCGGCTTCGTTTTTAAAGTCAGTAAAATGGCTGTGCATATTTGAGATAAAGTTGCTTATGCTATCATACAGTGTTACTACAGTAGATATAGAATCCTTAGATTTACTAACAGAGTTCATTCTGATTAAATTCTGTCCCAAATACACATTAATAGCACAAATTCGAATCCGTCAATTTTATTGAATAATGCGCCTGCTTCGACTCGAGAAATTGATTTTTCGGTTGGAGTTGTGGCAAGTTCCTTCAACGCCGTTTTAATGTCAGTTAAATTTTCTTTCAGGGCTCTAACAGCATCAGATCGCGCAGACCATCTGGTATTAGATAAAGGTTTAATTGTTAAGTGTTTTTTCGTCATGCAGCTTTCAAGTATATTCCACCTGTGAGTGGATGCGGAGAAAAAACATATAGTCTTGAATAATATTGAAAAACGCTGTTACCTCTATACTGCTTTCCGCTGCTGCATTTACAACCAAATTTGATGAGTGGGCTGCACATGGAACAAATTCCGTAGAAGATTACTGTTCTTTAATTAAGTTTTGAAGACCATTGTAAGAACCGACCATATTCGCCGCGTTGTCGTAACTCTGGCCCCGACAGTTTTGAATAACAATTTTTATTTCGCTAAAATAGCTTGAAATTACCTGTTCCTAATTTCTTGCTGTATTGGATGTGATGGAAATAAAGTTAAGGAAACGTTCGTTAATTTTACCCTTTAATACACATCGCACAATAACGGTTAATTGATCTATGTGTGCAATGCCATGCGTAGAGTCTACAATCAAAGCAAAATATGTTGCTTCTTTTAGTTCTTCCAGTATTTTATTTGTTATTGATCGCCGATGAGAATAATAAACTCATCGCAAATAATAGATGACAAATAGTGGACATCCCTTTCCCAAGTTTACGTATTTAAGTGATTTCGTAAAAGGATCAAACTCAGCCAGATACTGTAGTGCGCCAATAAAGTTGCCGCTGTGTTCTTTGTTGAACGTTTCACTTTTTCCACGAAATGCCAGTCCATGGGATGCTAAATACTTCACGGTAGCAACAACTCGCTTCAAAATTTGTCTCAATACAATCGCTCAGACTTTTCGCCTTCAATAACGGCTGTATCTATACGTCCTTCACTCCTACTGCTTGAAATAAATACACGTATCGATGAAATGTGATCCACAGAATTTTCATGTTCTGCTAATATTTTTGAAATATTTTTCCAGTTATTTGTGCCTTTTGATAATTTCGTTTCTTTTCGTGAAAATAGTTTTCAAATGTAGCAATATGCCATTTTATTGGTTTCTATCTAAACAAACCATTCTCCAAGCAATTTTTCTCCATTCTTATTATAATAAGTTTTTGTTATGAACGAATAATAATTTCTCTATTCTTATTCACCCTAATACATGCATTCGTAGTTAAGGACCTATGCACTATTCGTGATCCTTCTTTGTATGTCGTTCTTGAGGATTCCAATGACCCAAATACTGCCGGTGGTTTACATCGTACATAATAGTTTTCCATGACTGCGGTGATTGTTTGGGGCCAAAGAGTAATGTCTCTACGGAATACACAAACGCTATCCATGGTATCGGTACGAACCTCTTCTTGTATTTCGCTAATAACTGATGTGTCATCCGTCTCTGTAGCACACGTATGGATGCATCAGTATTTGAACCACAAACACTTTCGTCACCCGCAAAATGTTTTTTAGAAGTTTCTGAATCACAATTACGCGCAACAGAAAATAAGTTAGAACTACCCGCACTTTCGTTATTCGCACATTGTTTTTTAGATGTTAGCAAAAATGATGTAAGTGTTAATTTCATCTTCTTCTGTTCAAATTTTCGTTTCTACCGTCTTTTTCGTTTTTCGCCACCACTGGCGTGTTTATACGACATTACTATTTGCTTGGTACCAGTAGATGTAATCTAATACCAATTACCTATTGTAACATCAACTTATTTACGTGATTATTTATAACAGATTCGGATTTATTTATCACTTAATCGCAATTACATTTATAACACTTAAAACCGAGTGCGAAATTCATTAAAAATGTATTACAACATCGATATTAAGACTACCTCCTCAACACACTTCACGTTATGCTTATAAAGCAAATGTAAAACGTGAGTAGTAGACAGACACTAGACGCCATCTTAGATTTTGACGTCACAAGACCGCCCACGTGGGGGACCGCATTTTCCACCCTTATTTTTACTCGCTCACGTGTAGGACGTATATTTACACCCCTATTTTTTTTCCACCCCCGTGTGCGACCGTATTTTCCACCCTTTTCTTTTCGGAGGCCCTTTTCAACCCTAATTATTTTTACCCGCTCACGTGGGAGACCGTATTTTCAACCCTTTCTTTTCGAAGGCCCTTTTTTCAACCCTAATTATTTTTACTTTCGCACGTGTAGGACGTGTTTTTCACCCCTATTTTATGACAGCTCACGTATAGGACACGTATTTTCTACCTTATGGTGTATTTTCTACCTTATGGTTATGGGTCAACCCTAATTAGAGCCTTTCTGTACTTACGCACGTGGGGGTCTTGGCACTGGGGCTAAACCTGGAGCAGGCCCTGGACTTGGACTTGGGGTTGATCTTGGGGCTATTTTTATGGTCATCTTCAACCTTAATTAAATACCTTTTTGTCAGCAATTTTTGTTGGTGTTATTTTATGGTTTTCTTTTCCTTTTGGCTGTATTTAAGGCTTAGGGCCGAACTGGGGGGGCTGGTCTTGGTCTGGCTTAGGGTTGTGTTTAGGGTTATTTCTAGTAATTATTTTGTAGATCATTTTTATTGTTTTCTCAGCTCAGACATTCTGATTGGATTTGTATTAGGCCTTTTCAATGATTTTAATTTGACCTTCGGCTAAAAAAAGGTACATGTGAATTTACGTGTATTGGTTTATGTCTATTATGCTAAGAAAAAATGTTATTAAAGGTGTTTCTATTAATGCTCATTTGTAGTCTGCGTGTTTTATATACGAAATCTTACAACAGCTGTTTTCTACCTTGAGAAACAGTATTGAACATATTATATGTAATTTTAAATGAATTTATACAAACTTTTTCAGTGCCGTTATTAACAGGCAATCAATAATTAATGTTCTGATATAAATAGCTGCTTTTTGATTTTACAATGTAATTTGTAATAGGATTTTTATTATAAACGAATGTATAATTAGCTTTAAAAACGTTATTACCGGGGAGTGGTACAGGCCCGACTAGAACGACAGCAACGACTGTTCATTGAAAGCGATATCGCCCTCGAGCGGCATGAGAGAGCTGTGCGCAGTCTTTCTAATCATGGAGACGAAGTACAGCACAACAACACCACCACCACCACCAGAACTGTCACCGCCACCACTACAACACCTGGAAGAGGAATGCAACGCTATTCAAAGTGTAAGAGAAGGGTACAGCAACACCGCAAGAATACCAACACCATCACCACTGCCAGGCCACCACCACAATCATCAATTCTAATCGACCAAGCATCTTCGCAACCATCAACGTCATCTTTGCAACCCACCACCATGGCCATTCCACCATCACCAGCTCTAATCGATCTAAACAAACATCAACGCCATCGTCGTTGCAGGCCACAACCGCCACTACTATTCAACCGCTGAGCTACTACGAGGCTATCTTACCCGCAGCATCGGTCAACGGGAAGAAAGGCTGCATGTCCATTGCCGACGCCAAGACCACCACCGCCATCACTGCTACTCCACTGCCGTCGCTTACCTACCTCGAAGGTGTGCCGACTGGTATTTTGGCTGAGGGGCCTCTATATTAGAGGCAATCCTTACGGCCCCCAGAGGATCATGGTCCTACACGCAGGGTGAGCATGTGACGAAAGATCTTGATGATATCCTAGCAAAGCTAACCTACATAAATTAAAATAAAAGAATTCTTTCTGTTTATCTGTTTTTACTATTTATTCCTTATACCCAAATGGAAGAGTATCAAAGTTCACAATTCTTCGTCGCTTAGAATAACTTATCCTATACTGTTTAGATTCTGGTCTACTTAATACATTGTAACAACTATCTCTAACTATTTTTCTGTCATTATACACGAAAAGAGAGTCTTTACTATTGCTAAGCACCATGCCTTGCATCGCATCAAAGTTTATAACTCGTGAGTTTTTATAGTTTAAGGTAATGCCCTTCACTTTACACACTGATTTAATTGTCTGTTCACTGGTTGAAAACACATTATAACTATAGTTTTTAGGTCCTGCACTAACAAATTCGGCTATGTAACTTCCTTCACCGTACGTCTCCAGCTCGTCGGTCATATGGCCAAGGAAATCTCCGCAATCTGGATTCCAGTCGTCGGGTTTAGCGACAAATATGACACTGTCTGTGTCGTAATACAGAACATGGCGGTCTAGTTTCTCCAAGTAACTATATAATTCTAAACGTGCATGAGCTGTCGTGTATGCGGCTATGGACACATTAATAGTTTTTTGTGATTCACCTTCACCCTCAGGTCTATCCCAATTTACCATTACTACATTATCATTAATAGGTATTATAGATTGCACCTGAACCAATGGATCGGTAAACAATTTGAAAAAGTCCTTTGGTTCAGATACAATACTGCACTGGATTAAATTTTCGCGCTGGTCAAACTTATCCCAAAAAGAACTCAGCATTAGTTTAGCCAGGTACCCTAAACCGGGATTTTTCTTAATATTATCTGCCTCTAGTCGAATCCCCTCTTTCTCGTAATACTCCATGACGTAACTCAATTTCGTGGATTCTGACGTGCAATGGCTAGGCCACCCTGAACATTCTTGCTTAAGTTTTAAGAAATTATCGATGTACCCGCTAAATAACCCTCCCTGTTTAGTCGCTTTATTATGGTTTATACTGGTTACCTCATACTCCCAAACTTCAAAAACAGTTTTTAAGATAGCCTTGCGCAGCTCGTCAGCTACAATTGATCCAACGAAACTGCGCTCCTCAACACCGCAAGTCCTACACAACACAAACATCAACTTGCCGTGCATTTTAACGGTAAAACAGATGATAGAGGTTAGAGTGGCAGTACTCGACATTTAACTAAACCCTCCACCGTGTCCAATGAAATGTTCTTACAATCTAAACCTACATGAATTTTCCGATGACCTACAGGATATTTACAGTATTTATTGACATAAGGATATAGCACACGTCGTAATACATTATTTTCTCGCTAACGCCGTCACATTCATGATAAAGCTTGCTAGCATTAGTGCGACCTCCGTAAAACGCATCACGTGGGTTTAAGGGTTCGTCATCTTGATTACCTAGACTGAATAAACGCTCTCAATTCGTCGTTAGCAAGTATTTGTTTTTTAAACTCACGTTCGCGCATCTCCACTAAATGATACCCGCACTCGCGTATAAATTGAGACCGTGCCACCGTGTTTTCGGTACGGGCGAGCATGGAAGTACTTACACCGAGCTTAGGATCCATGTTGGCCTGATTAGGGAAACATTCCTCGCAACCGTGCCAGTAACAACCAAGAAATTCAAAAACGGTATTTGATTCAGCACAATACCTTAACCTTAACACCTTCAGGTGTTCTAAACTCGCGAGTTTTCCCGGCGTGCTGTATGCTCACTTGTTGTGAATGCTCCACCCAACGTAACCATTCTATTGCTACTTTTGATTGGTTGTCGGCACGTCTATAATCACCTTTTGGAATGAGCCCTATAGTGTTTTCTTTGAGGAAACGTCTACGAAACACTTTCTTACAGGCACTAGCAATAGTGGTGGCCTCCTTAAACGGATCGACTTTATTTTGAGTCGTGAAGGTGGACCAGAAACTAATACAACCTTTAACGAAGATCTTAACATCCAGCAGGCAATATTTCACAATATCCTCGCTCATCTTAAAAACATAATTACTCTGGGCCGCGTGCCAATCTAAAAGTTTTTGCCGATCATTCACCGAAATCTGATAATAATATTCAAGTGATGGCAATGGACCCTCGTAATTCTGATTCTCGGATGTGTTGAAGAGATATGGGAAATAACCTTTGGACTCGGGGAAATTGAAGGTTTTCGGAAATGCTGAGAGCGGTGACGGGATAAAATTAAGGGAGTCAATGAACCTGATATCGTCGCATTGAATAGAAATTAATTTTAAACCGTTGCAGATGAGTTTAGGTTTCCATTGATTATTCGTAGCTAGCATGCACCTGAGCACAAAACACCCATCGTACCCCATTCATGTTATGTGCGATGCATGTAACTTTAAATTTTCGCGCTCTCTCGGCAACATATGACAGAAACGATTCAACAGGGTTTTTTCTGAAAATGTGCACTCTTTCGCTACACATCGAGCATCGCTCATCTAAATCATCGATGTGTTGAATGCAAGTGGAACAAACATTCGCGGCCACGCATAGATTGGGCTCACGCAGAAATCTATCATTCGTTCCCTCACACACCTTCTCTTGCATACACTCCAGATCGTAAAAGATAAACATAGATGGTTTACCATTAGTACTGTCACGTCGAGCCTTGTTAACGGCCATGTAGCAGAGATGACCGATAGGTTTTTGATTCTGACACGTGGAGCAGTATCTGTATCCGCATCTATGTTTACCCTTTACTTCACTGGTTTTGAGACACTTTAAACATCTACGCAGTTTTTCACATAGTTTAGTATCCTTATGGGTTTTAAGACATTCTACACCGTAAAAAATCTCCTGCAATCATTGCAAACAATTTTAGGATTTTCAATAGAGCAAGACGGTTTTTGATGACACGCTGGGCACTGGTACATACATTTCATGTGATCTTTTTTGCCATTATAACGTTTTTTGCATTGCTCGCAGTAATAACCGCAGGTAAATGCTGATGTGAGACTGATAATGACATTATAATGCTCGTCTTCTAATATTAAATTTAAAACTACCCTACCCGGTTCCCTAGGACCTTCAAAATAAACTGCATCACCTATGCGCGAATTATAAACTACAATGGTATATGAAGCTAAATGATTTTGAAATGCCTGAATATGCTCGTAACTACCGCCTTGACTAAGATCTACCCCACTGTTCTGGCAAAGTTGTACAGCTCGTTCTTGAAGTAAGGGATAATCCAAAACCATACTACTACGCAGTGTATCGTTACTTCGAAATGCAATAGCTATGACTAGAGCGCGATTATTTTCGTTAATTGTTGATGATACAACAATGATACCGCGTTTTTTTGGCTTTACAAAAGTCCTCAAATGTTAACCCTGTCAAGTTTTTGCGCCCATAGCCTACAGGTACCGACACTCTATCCACATTTAAAACTAACAAGTCACTGGAGAAAACACTAGCATTGCTCTGCATTACCTTTTCCAGCAGCGACATTATCACTTTCACCGACAACTGGTCCACTCTTCTAAATGAAATGCCAATTGGCTTGTCTGGGAAATTTGGATTTCTTAGCGTGATACCGACACGATCTGAAGGAGCCGCATCCTTCATTATGTATGAATACAACTCCTCAAATGCACTCTGTAAAAGATATGTATTAGATAAATTTTTGGTAAATGGTTTATTTTACCTGTAGCCATGTTAAGGGGTTATCCTTGCACGTCTCGTCATTGAAGTTAAACCGTAGCGTTTTACACGTTGTATTAAATTTTTTAATAAATTTAGTGTTCGATTCTCCCACTATATTAATATGATTGAAACCTGAGGATGGTCCGGCCTGTTGCTGGGAACCTGAGCCCAATTGGTCTTGTATCTGTAATGTACACATTCAGTAAGCGAAACAATAGAAAATTAGAAAAGACATACCGTTATCAAATCCTCCGCATCTCTAGTTTCCATCATCTCATCATCGTCAAACACATCATCCATATTTATTTGAGCAGAGCTATAAAAAAGATAATTAAAATCTTAAAAAATAAAAACAATCATATACTTACATTCCACCAATTCGTTGTACAGCTTTCACAAAATCATTATAAACATCTACCGAATCGATAGTGTCATTTTCACACAACATTTTATAAGTGATGATATTGTATGCGTTTTTCAAACCCTCGTCGGTTAACGCATCAGTCCTGAATAAATCCAAAATCTGATTAACAGTTAAAGATTCCATAGCGATATGATGCTCTTCAAAACAGAACTAAATTAACTAAACCAAGCGCACGCTTCTATAGCATTCTTTCAGATCCCGAGGCTAACTTTAAGGCTATCTTCAAAACCTATGATTAACTAACTTCAAGGCCAACTTGTTTCTCATAGTTAACAATTTTCTCAAGGTAGAATAAGTATGCTGTTGTAAAATATGTTTCATAACTAACTTCAAAGCTAACTTCAAGGCCAACTTGTTTCTCAAGGTAAAATAAGCATGATATTTATCTTCGAATGACCTGAAGGTGAAGTTAGGTAATAACATAATTTGTACATACGAAGTAAAAATTGGCATAAAAGAAATGTAATAATCTTAATTTTTTATTTTAGCTAAGCGTTTTTATTATTCATTACGGTATAAACACTTATTGTTAAACTAGATCAGTCGTTTAACTTCATTGGAAAAAATAATTTTTAATTAAAATGTAGAAAATACACTTAAAATCTAAGACCTTTTTATTTTTCATCATTTTTTATTACAGAACAGTCTGATAGTAATCTTTAAATACACTTTTTTTTATTGTTATATTTCAGATTTTATATGGACATAATTAAAAAAGTTTATTCGGTCTGGACTGATCCTCATAATTAAGTTTTAAAATTAAAGGTGTTAATCATCTTTTTAATATCAAGGGCGTTCTTCTTTTAATTGTATGATGCAATTACAGAAGCCCACTAGATAAACATTTTCGAAATACTATCTGACGTGTTTTGATAACCTTGCAATTAGGAACAGCTGATAACTCCATTAAAATGAAGCGTTAATAACTTGATATGAGTTCGAGGTAAATAAAAATGCCGTGCCAAACAATAGTGTTATAAACTAGTGGAGGTCGTTATTAATTCGTGTATAAGTTGAAGGTTGTGTAGGTAGAAGGTTACAACCGGTAATTAAAAAGAAAGTGTAATAACATTTTTAAAGCTAATTATACATTCGTTTATAATAAAAATCATATTACAAATTATATTGTAAAATCAAAAAGCAGCCATTTATATCAGAATTATATTATTAGATAAATATTAATTATTGCTTGCCTGTTAATAACGGCACTGACAAAGTTTGTATAAATTCAATTAAAATTACATATAACATGCTCAATACTGTTTCTCAAGGTAGAAAACAGCTGTTGTAAAATTTCGTATATAAAACACGCAGACTACAAAGGAACATTAATAGAAACACCTCTAATAACATTTTTTCTTAGCATAATAAACATAAACCAATACACGTAATTTCACATGTACCTTTTTATAGCCGAAGGTCAAATTAAAATAATTGAAAAGGCCTAATTACAAATCCAATCAGAATGTCTGAGCTGAGAAAACAATAAAAATGATCTACAAAATAATTACTAGAAATAACCCTAAACACAACCCTAAGCCAGACCAAGACCAGCCCCCCAGTCCGGTCCTAAGCCTTAAATACAACCAAAAGGAAAAGAAAACCATAAAATAACACCAACAAAAATTGCTGACAAAAAGGTACTTAATTAAGGTTGAAGATGACCATAAAAAATAGCCCCAAGATCAACCCCAAGTACAGAAAGGCTCTAATTAGGGTTGACCTATAGGGTAGAAAATACGTGTCCTATACGTGAGCTGTCATAAAATAGGGGTGAAAAACACGTCCTACACGTGCGCAAGTAAAAATAATTACGGTTGAAAAAAGGGCCTTTGAAAAGAAAGGGTTGAAAATACGGTCTCACACGTGAGCGGGTCAAAATAATTAGGGTTGAAAAGGGCCTCCGAAAAGAGAAGGGTGGAAAATACGGTCTCACACGAGGGTGTGTAAAAAATAGGGGTGAAAAAACACGTCCTACACGTGAGCGAGTAAAAATAAGGGTGGAAAATGCGGTCTCCCACGTGGGCGGTCTTGTGACGTCAAATCCAAGATGGCGTCTAGTGTCTGTCTACTACTAACGTGATGTTGTCGGTTTTCTCTAGGTCAGCGTCAGCGGATCGTCATCGTTACTTCATTCTTTGTAGACTTTTCCCGCTCTTTTGTTTTATCCAGATTTGCTTTTTCTTAGAATAAGTAATTACCTTAAATTGCAAGTGCAAGCGAGCGAATTCAAATATACGAGTAGCAACGCAACACTAGCTTTTGAGTTTTGAATGTAAAATTGGTTTAAATTAACTTTAGCTTTCCAGTTCGGAAATCCATGCAAATATTTTGTTTATTTATTTAATCTTATAGCCAACAGAAGTCTTTTACGGGCCCCTATTGTCAGCGGGCTCTAGGCATGTGCCTAGGCGAAAACGCGGCTCTGGCAGCACGTGTTTAATTTCTGGAACATCTTCTTGGGATCTGCACCACTGTACTGTACTATTTTTTATTATTTCATCTGAAAACATAGTTCTGTGAAAGGGTCCGACTTGGCTTCCAACTTAATCAGTAATGGTAATAATCCTGTGTCTGCAAAAGAATTGGGAAACATTATCTAAAGCATGTCTTTTTTCTTCAGCTTGTAACGGATATTCATTGTTTATATCTATTGTAGGATCCAACATGTATGCCAAAAAATGAAAGGGAGGTAGAGCTTGAACATACCTTTTATTAAATATTTGATACTGACGCAAGCTTCTTTCTTTTACAAAACTGTCAGTATCCAAAATAGCCATTAACTTTGTCGATATTTAAACTGCTCGAGATAAAAATACACTGCATCAATTTTTTCATTATGCTCTTCATACAGTGCTAGTCAAAAGTCCCCTCCCTCTTTGTATCTTTTGAACTTATACTAATGAAATTTGGAGGGTGAATATAAACGGATATAAGCTTCTCAACTAGTCATGACAAGTGACGTAATAGTCATATATGACGTCACCAATAATTTTAAATAATACCTTATGGCAAGTGACATCTCGTTTGAAAGGTATTAAAATTACCTATTCAGTAACACTAATTTTGTTAGGGTTTAGGTTGATTTTGATAGAAAAATTAAATAAATACTAAAGTTATAGTTTGGCATTTAATTAATCAAGATTCAAGGACCAATTCTTATAGTAAATGTGCTCCACTTAATTCCTGACAGTAATGCATCCTATTGCTAAACTCGTACTAGTTCAAATGTGTCTGCGGAAATTGCTCTACGTTCTTCAACAATTCTTTGTTTCAAAATGTGCATACTGCCAGGTGCTGTAGCGTAAACCTTAGATTTTAAGTACCCCACAGAAAAAAATCTAATGGTGTCAGGTCTGGTGACCGGGCTGGCCATTCTATCGGATCTCGTCGTCCAATCCATCTGCCACGATATTCTTCATCCAAGTAACGTCTTACTGCACCATAATAGTGTGCAGGAGCACCATCTTGTTGGAACGTTATTTCCAAGTTGCCGAATTCATCTATCTAGATTATCTTCCAAAATTTCAAGAATTAACGGTTCAATTGCGTTTTGTAACATCTCCAGATACACTTCACCGGTAAAGTTAGCATTGAGAAAAACAAGTCCAACTATGTGGTTTCCCAAAATACCTTCCCAAACATTTAGTCTTTCTGGAAATTGAGTATGTTTTCACGAAAGATTTGAGGATTTGCCTCACTCTAATATCTCACATTCTGTGTTAACGTTTCCATTGAGGAAGAAAGTACTTTCGTCACTAAAACAAATTGATTTTATGTAGTCTGGGTGTTGGATAATTTGATTGGACATATTTTCACAGAATTCTAATCTTCGGTCGGGGTCATCATCTGAAAGTTGGTGCGCCATTTTTAATTTGTATGGATGAAATGTGTTTTTAGCCAACACCCTATGTACTGTCCTTTGACTGACTTCACAGATAGACGCAACTTGGGCTGTAGAAGAAGTAGGATGTACTACCATTTCTGCAATTGTCGATTTTTTTGTCGTCGCTAATTGTTGGTTTACCAGACCGTTTGAGATCTTGAACACTACCGGTTGCTTCAAACTTCTGAAGAAGTTCCCTCAAAGAAGTCCTCGTTCAGGTCCACAATCATAAAAAAAAATATTTATAGGGCGACCTCTCATTAAAAAGACGCTCCGCTGCATGGAAATTGTTTCTACATTCACCAATTATTACGTACCATTTTGTCTATGTAGACACTTAAACGTCGCGTTAAAGAATAATTAAACTGAATAGTCAAGGTATAAACACTTATCAAAGTAAAAACAACGAGAGAATTAAAAAACGTCAACTTTTTTGACAATTAACCAGAGGCATACATTACAATCTTGATTAATTAAATGCCTAACTATAATTTTAGTATTTATTTAATTTTTCTATCAAAATCACCCTAAACCCTAACAAAATTAGTATGACTGAATAGGTAATTTTAATACCCTTCAAACGAGATGTTACTTGCCATAAGGTACTATTTAAAATTATTGGCCACTGTGGCCCTGTGACGTCATATATGAATATTACGTCACTTGTCATGACTAGTTGAGAAGCTTATATCCGCTTATATTCACCCTCCAAATTTCATTAGTATAAGTAAAACTGTTCAAAAGATACAGGGGGGGGGGACTTTTGACTAGCACTGTATATTAATAACAATTTCGGCCATTCATTTACATAGATATCTCAAGACAATCTGAAAGTACATTCCATCGAACATCTTGAGGTAAGACCAATTGCTTTTCTTTTCTTTTTCTTTATACTAAGCATTTGGCAAATTGCTATTTCTGAAGTATTTCACGATTTGTGCTGTGTTCTTTTACCTGCGATACTTCTAAATTTTTGTACAGCAAACTAAGCAAGCGGGCCGAACAACCATATGTAATTATACTATTATAGGATAACTGAACGACTCGAACATTGTTTTCTTCATACTGACCATATTGGCCGCATTATCTATCACAATACTGGTCACTTTACAGTTATATTACTTTTTACACTTATTTATTGAGTTAATAGCTAACTCAGGATGATAGTCAGCTGCATTGGGATGACCGGGTGTATCTATGATTTCCAAGAGAACAGTGCTGTTTCCATCCTCTGCTATCAAAACTACACAGATTATCGGCTCATTATGTACATTGGACCATCCATCTAATAAGGACATGCAACGAGACTGTGCAGAAAACTTCTTAAAACGTTTAGATTTTTCTTCTTCAAATATATCAGGAGCGTTGACGATAACTGAAATCTAGATGGAGGAAAGTAACCGCTACTTCCCTATTTTCACTCTCACGTACACTTCCATTTTCACAGTTCTCGCTTCTCTGTTTCTTTTGCAACTGGATAATTTCGTTCCGTTTAGTTCCAGGCTGTGTACCATGAAGAGTTTCATCAATGATATCACTAGTTTTACTTTTACAGATTTCCCAGTGATTTTTTAGTCTGTCCAATAGACCTTGCAATTTTTTACCACACTTTCTACATACTGCTCTGCAACCTATTTTGCCAACCACTTTCTTTTTTACAAAATGTTGCCAAATACTACATTCTTTTCTGTCCCGGCTTGTCACGATTCCAAATGTCTTGCTAGATTACACACAGAACCAAAAATATTACTAATACCTAGAATAAGTAAGCGTCATTTATAAAGCTGAGCGTTTTCTGCCAGTTTTTACAAGTTTCAACAATTCCCCAAACTCCCAAAACTGCATGAACAAAATTTTCACGTTAAGGCTTGTCGGGTTTTGCTTCCTATCTGTGCTATTTCTGCCTAATAGGTTTGCAAAGTTTAATAAATAGATTTTATTAAACGAGTAGAAACTTATATTAAACATATTACCCGCGTTTAAACGCCCATCAAATAAAAATTTGTGAGATTCTTAAATATCTGCTATTGCTAATAAGACTAGGAGAAGCATAAAATCTACAAAAATCGTGATGTATAAAGGTATTTAGTTACGTAAATGCTAGTTTTTATTACTAAGTGAAACTCTATCCTAAACTACTAAATGCTTCAAAATAAACACATTTTCATTGTTACATATTCAATAGAAATAAGATGTATGACCCCACATGCAGTATGCAGTAAATAAAAAAGCTGACCTAAATTTGTAAGGTTGGTATAGAAAGACTCCCGCTAAATAGCTAAATTAAATATAACTATTTGAATCATCACAATTTCAAGAGTAAAGAATAAAGATTATTCTAATTTAATAATTTATATTCTGAACAAAAATGCATTAGCACAATGAATGCTGTTTGTTTACCTCGTCTTACTTGTTTCAGTTCTAGTAGTTTTATAGTGGGTTTAATACTCCCATTGTATGGCTTGAAAGATTGCCGACATTAAAAGGTTTTGACGGTTAAACGCGAGCTTACAACATTTTACCTATGCCAGGACGTTTAAGCGTGTAATTGTAAACGTTCAATCGCTGCAACCTACTCCGTGCAAATATTTGTTTGTTAATAAAAACATAAACAGTTAGAATTATTTGAAAATATTATATTAATAAAATACAAATTAAAAAAATTTTTTAAATCATTGATTTTTGATTTTTTTAAATCATGATTTTATCAACTAATTCAAATTAGTAGTTGAAGTGTGTTTTAATAGATGGTTTTCAAATTGCTCTTCACTTTGATGAATAATCACATTGATCACAGCTGTAATTAGTACATAAACTGTGTATTAATACATGTTGTTTTAAAACATTTTTCAATTTTGATGAATAATCACATTGATCACATTTATAATTAGTAGTTGAAGTATGTTTTAAAAATGTTTTCCATTGCTCTTCAGTTTTGATGAATAATCAATTGATCACATTTATAATTAGTAGTTGAAGTATTTTTTAATTGATGGCTTTTCACATTGCGCTTCACTTTTGATGATATAATTAGTAGTTGAAGAGTGTATTAATACATGTGCTTTTAAATTTTTCTTCAATTTTGATGAATAATCACAGTGATTGCATTTGTAATTAGCACTTGAAGAGTATTTTAATTGATCCCGTTTTAAATTGCTCTTAAATTTTGATGAGTAATTACATCGGTCACATTTATAGTTGGCAGATGAAGTGTGTTTTAATCGATGTTTTTTAAATTGCGCTTCACTTTTGATGAATAATCACATTGATCACATTTGTAATTAGTAGTTGAGATGTGTATTAGTTGATGTCGTTTTAAATATACCTTCAATTTTGATGAATAATCACACTGATCACATTTGTAACTAGTAGTTGAAGTGTGTATTAGTTGATGTTCTTTTAAATTATTCTTCCATTTTGATGAGTAATTACATCGGTCACATTTATAGTTGGCAGATGAAGTGTGTTTTAATCGATGTTTTTTTAAACTGATCTTTAGTTTTGATGAGTAATCACATCGGTCACATTTATAGTTGGCAGATGAAGTGTGTTTTAATAGATGTTTTTTAAATTGCGCTTCACTTTTGATGAATAATCACATTGATCACATTTGTAATTAGTAGTTGAGATGTGTATTAGTTGATGTTGTTTTAAATTATTCTTCCATTTTGTGAATAATTACATTGGTCACATTTATAATTTTAGTTGAAGTGTGTTTTAATCGATGTTTTTTTAAACTGATCTTTAGTTTTGATGAGTAATCACATCGGTCACATTTATAGTTGCAGATGAAGTGTGTTTTAATAGATGCTTTTCTAAATTGCGCTTCACTTTTGATGAATAATCACATTGATCACATTTGTAATTAGTAGTTGAGATGTGTATTAGTTGATGTCGTTTTAAATATACCTTCAATTTTGATGAATAATCACACTGATCACATTTGTAACTAGTAGTTGAAGTGTGTATTAGTTGATGTTCTTTTAAATTATTCTTCCATTTTGCTGAATAATTACATTGGTCACATTTATAATTTTTAGTTGAAGTGTGTTTTAATCGATGTTTTTTTAAATTTCCCATCAATTTTGATGAAAAATCACATTGTGCACATTTGTAATAAGTACTTGTAGCGTGTGTTAATTGATGTTGGTTTAAATATCCTTTGAATTTCGATGAATAATCACATTGATCACATTTGTAAGTAGTAGTTGAAGTGTGTATTAATTGATGTTTCTTTAAATATAACTCAATTTCGATGAATAATCACATTGATCACATTTGTAATTGGAATTTGAAGTGTGCTTTAGTTGATGTCTTTTGAAACTGCTCTTAAATTTAGCATTTGAAGTGTGTTTTAATTGATGTTGTTTTAAACTGCTCTTTAGTTTTGATGAGTAATCACATTGGTCACATTTATAATTAGTAGATGAAGTGTGTTTTAATTGATGGTTATTTAAATTGCGCTTCACTTTTGTTGAATAATCACATTGATCACAGATGTAATTAGTAGAACTGTGTATTAATACATGTTGTTTTAAATTGCCCTTAAAATTTGTCAATAGTCACATTCATTGCATCCATAATAAAGTGAAGCTTGTTTTACGTTAGCATCCACTTCAGTTGTATTGATATTATTTATCGAATAAGAATAATTGTCTTGTTTAATATTAATCGTATTTGCAAATTCACATTTCATATCATTATAACCCAAATGAATTTCTTGTTTTATATCATTATTTATAATGATTTGTTGTTCTTGTTGATAAGGAATAAATTGATTGTTCCTTCTCTTTAGGTTCAATTTAATAATATTTTATTACCTTCAAGAGACATCTCAAATTATTCACAAGGTTTATTTTTGTAGAATATTGATTAGATTGAAAACACATATAAAACATTTATGTTAAAATTTTACAAAACGCGAGCAATGGATGCGCACAGCTTCGTTGTACCATTGTTTATACATTTATACAACGTGATCAATCTCAATTACTGTAGTAGTATGACAAAAATTCCTAGTTATTAATATTTTGTGTATTGCCGTTGGCTGCTTTGGATTTTAATGTGGTTTTAGTCGTTTTATATTCCGAATTTCAAATTGTGATATGGAATTTAATCGTCATGCCGTTTTCAATCGAACACGACACATTCATTGTTGTTGCTCATTTTCGTAGGGCTTCTAAGATGGTAATGGGCAATGGTATTATTCATTACAATCATGCATCGATCAATTTACTGTTGAGTACCCAAATGAAAATATTAGTTACGAAACATTTGTCAACATCGTAATCGATTGATAGCTCGATTCATGGAAACTGGTAGTGTTTTAAAACGGAACTGAAGCTTCGTACTGTCTTAACAGAGGACACCTTAGCAGATATCAAGCAGGATGAATGCAAGCCCCAAATAAATCTTTGCGAAAACTGTCTGTACAAACACGTATGAAAATTTGTATTAGAATCTTACACCCTATCAAGGTCGGTGTCTGGATAGCAATGTCGTACAACGAATATTTGGACCAGTATTTTCGATGGCACAATTACTGGCAAGATACAAATACTTTATTAATAATTTATGATCGTGAATTAGAAACTGATTTAGCATGACTCCGCTACCATATGCACAGGCTACAAATAATTATTTACGAGACTTCTTTGAAGATAGAATCATTAGTGTAAATCGTTTACGAATTCACCAGACTTGACATTAGACTTTTTCTTTTGGTTATTTAAAAAACAAAGTGTTCAGCAGAAGATTACATACTCTTCAAGAATTGCGAGATGCTATAACTCACAGTTCATAATATTGTGCCGAAATGTTACAAATATATTTGCAAATATGAACGTAGTGAACTTATGTTTAAATAAATAAAAAGTATCAAAAGTTTCATTCAGTATATCTTGCTAGACCTACCATTTTAGAATAGTAGCATATCTTTGCAAGCAAATAAAATTTTACAGCTAAAGAAATGAGATTCTCTTTTCAAAATTCCTGAATCTAATTTTACTTTATTATCTGTATGTGTGTACCTGTGATGAATGTCCGGACGCAATATCTCAAAAACTTGAAAAGCCATTGTATTCAAAACTCATACAAGTATTTATGACCTACATGTCTAGACCTCAGTGATCACTAATTGATTTTAAGGGTGGATCCGCACGGTACTGAGAAAGGGAGGTAAATGCGGTTCTCTATCAGCCGCAATAACTTAGAAATTTTAAAAGCAATTGTATTCAAAATTAACGTTCGTATTTAACTCTTGATCCCTGTGATGTTTGGTGGTCTCAGATCACCGAGCTAAGCAAGATAGGGGTTAATATTATTTTCTACCGTCCACAATAACACAAAAGCTTAAACTGCGATTGTATACAAACTTGACATAAATGTTTAACAATTAAATGTGATTGTGGTGGTGGTGAAGCTGCAGGACAAAGAGTGGTGAACTTTTTCTTTTCGGAATGTCAAAAAATTGAAAAGCGATTGCAATAAAATTAGATAAAAGAGATTGAATTCACTTAAATAATAAACAGTGGGAAAGCCTTTTTTCAGCTGTAGAACATTTATTAAGGCAATAATTTCTCAACGTTCTTGTTTAATTTCACCTTGTTTTATATCTACCCAAAATTTTATGCAATAGGTACCCAAAGAGTTAAACAAACATTGTAGAAATTCTGGTTTCATTTCAACCAACAAAGTATTTTTGATCAATTTAAACGTACCTACTAACATTTCTGTCAAGTAAAACTGTTAAATTTTAACCAAACAATTGTTTCTTTTGTTGATTGGATTAAAATTTTCTTCCTATGTTACAATTAATAACTATAATTCCATTTCCCAAAATTATATTAGAACAATAAAATTAATTTACAGTATTATAAAAGTATATTTCACTTAACTGGTCTGAACATCAAGAAATAGAACTACTAGTGTAAAATATAAAAAAACAGCATAAATTAAAAACATTTATTTATTATGCATCCAGTAAAGTTTTATAATGAAAGGACAAAGTCAAAAGTGAGTGTTGTGTCCACAAGTAGATATGAAGGAGAAAGATCCCAACAAAGAAAACTGTTAAAATATAACAAACAGTTAAACTATAATACCTTTACAAAACCAATAATACATAGTGATAAAATTTATAATGTAATCAAATACTAGCTGTAGAATGAGAGAAATAAAATAAGTACTAATTTAAATAGATGTTGAAGTAATATCGAGAATTAAAAATCTTGATGGTGTCAGTTACTCTCTTGAGGATTTCAGACTTAATGTTCTTCCTTTACAAGTTATTTCAAAATGTCCCATAATGACCAAGTGGGTCATAACACATTGAAGTTTGCCAACTTCTCAGGTTTTCTTTGAATGGTTATTCATCTGCCGTGGCAGTAGTTCATTTTATACATAGAACAAAATAAAACAGTATTAATGTGATTTTTATACATAATAAATCTTTTAGACTGGTAATATTAGCCACTGTTCTTTACCTCAGTTATTTCAATTGGCATTTTTTCACTACTTGAATACATATCCCCTAAATAAAAAAATGAGTGGGTTATGATTTCACATTTTTGGTAGAAACTTATAAAAATAATGAGTTTTGATTTCGTGTTCGAATACTCACTTAAATAAAATATTTCCGGTCTTCTGTATCCTTCATGGTCATATGATACAATTCTTATGTTTTAGATGCTTCTTATACTACTACCCAAAAGTAAAATAAATAAAATATTTATATTTAGTAATTTCCATAACTTAACAATGTGAATTCAAAATCTTGTCAGTTGTTGCTTGGAAAAATTTACACATTCTTTCTTTAGTTTCAGTTTCTCAAATAAGTGACAAAGGAACACAAGTACCAAATTTCATGAAATGCCTTACTCTAATGATGGAATTTTCCAAACATCAACTTCAACAAAAAACATGTTTATATATACCTAATTAATACCGACTGTAATCACACAAAGGGTACTTATGTAAATACAAGGGTTAAAATTTTAATAGTGGTAACTGTTTGTTTACAAGTAACACAAAATGGATACATGTTTGAAAGTTTTGCTACCCTTCAAGACAGTCACCAGAATTGCATATAACGCATTTCTAACAATCTAGAAATGATATGATACCTTTAGCAATGCATAGTGTTGATAGTGCGAACAGAGCAGCCTTCTGCCTAAATAATGCCTGGAACACTTCTGAAACTAATACCATACACTGGTTCATTCAACTCAGTAATTAAGTCGAAATCACAAGGAGTTAAAAGCTCGAGAAGTATGGTGAATGGTATAACATTTTCTAGCCATATTGATCGTACAAATCAGTCAGCTTGCACGATATGCATCTCTCGTTGTTGGCTTTTACCTACCTTACCACTGTTTAGTAAGGCGATGCTAATTCTCTGTAAGCCTCTCGAATAACTTGAAAACACTGTCATGCTTTACGGGCTCTGGTGCATCAATTTTGTCAACTCTGTTGATCTTTATCAAAACATGATCAAACACTACATTAGATCGTTTGCGATGCGAGGCTCTGTTCTTCTCGTAACTGAGCATACATGTGATGTGAGAAAGGAGAGTCGTTTGGCGTTAAAGTAAGGTAGTTACAAGTGTCTCACTATATATTTTAAGATGCGTTTTATGACAGAGGATGAGAATCAATTCATCCATTTTTGAGAATATTCAAAA
This sequence comes from Vesta saturnalis, assembly GCA_036346205.1. Classification (NCBI taxonomy): domain Eukaryota; kingdom Metazoa; phylum Arthropoda; class Insecta; order Coleoptera; family Lampyridae; genus Vesta; species Vesta saturnalis. The sequence goes on from JARFJB010000390.1 coordinate 137,502, forward strand.
TATGACTGGCTTCAGGTTTTACGTTGTGGAAGTGGTGCATTGATGCAGGAGTTGATTATTTTGATTATAAATAAAATCATTTTCGTCAAAAGACTTGTAGTTTTCTTGTATCTCAAAACATATAGCGCGACCCTTATATTAGCTAACATGTGCTATAAACGACAAAACTTGAGTTATTTGTGAGACTATTAAAGATTCAATTATCGTACCTCAGAAATCTAATAATTAATTTGTGTATACCTTTTGCTAATTGTACCAGCTTTATATGTGTCATAAAATTTTAACATAGCTAGGCTTCATTAAGTGTCAGCAAATGTTAAAGAATATTTCACCATGAAATGCTTAACCCTTGCTGCACAATGCAGCAGGAGAAAGCAAGGGTAGGTGAAAATTAATAATCGTATATATTTATAACTTCCTAGACTAGCTAGATATTAATATGCCCTTCTACATGAGAATCTTATTTCATATTATGAGTTGTGGTTCACTTAATGAAATATATAGAATTAGGTATAAAATTTATATGTTTTGTAAAATTGATAGTTTACATTTGGTGCATTAGTAGTAGTAGTTTTAGTTGATGATGAAACTATCTTGCACCTTTAAATACTAAAACTCTTATTAATAAATTTAACATGTACTGTCTGTGTAATTCACAATTAGTTAACCACTGTGGCACTTTCTTTAATATTCTTTTATGTATCTTTGTTTATGATAATTTAACTAGATTCTTCTTGACACAAAATCGTTTAAAATAATTATTAAAAGCACTCATCGCTTCTCTTGCAAAATTAATCTGTACATGTGAAGGCTTCTTTAAAGACACAGGATCATTGATATTGAAATTTCGGTAAAACAATAAAATATCTGTTTCTTCAATGAGGTCTTGATTACTTGACAAACATTTTTTACAATCGTCACAACCGAATTTGTCCAAACACTTTTTTACTAAATAACCAGCAAAATATACTATGGCACATTCTTCTAAGTTTCTTTTGTTGGCATGTAAGCTGCTATCAGAACTCCCGCTAAGACTATCAAGTTCTGATTCAGGTGTTGCATCAGAATCACCACCTTGACATTCCAATAATAAGTTTTCCTCATTTGGATGTCTTAGGTGGCTTTAACAAATTCCAAATGCAATTTGCCTTAAATGCCGCTTGAAATGTTCAACGGTTGGATTTCGACTATAACCTCCTCGTTGTCTATATATTGAGATGATTCAAATTACGTGCAAGTAGCTATTTAATTGCATAGTAAAGTTTTACTTTAGTTAGTACGAAATGGTACATTTCATTAAATAATTCTAGATAAGAATGATTGATAAACATTGAGATGTTTAAAAAGTTAAATATTTCTTAATATAATTTTAATAATGTTATATAATTTAATCGACAGCACACTACATAGAAGTATAGGATATGTTTGTTATCGTTTATGAGTTAATTCAAGTTTTATTTAGTTTTGTAAGTTTATTTTAACAATATTCCCTGACGACATGCAATACAGGTTGTAGTTGACAGAAATAATGTTAAAACTAGATTTAGGCTGGTATCAATGTCGCAATTCACATGTACGCAGCCAAGATTAGTAAAAACATTCGTATTAGTGCGTTAAACACATATTAGTGCAAAAATTATGTAAAAACAGATTAAGCACTTTAGTGAGTGACTATAAAACATAAATCATGCAGCAGCTCTGGGACTATTGTGTGTAATCAACAATTTATGACCTTAAACTAGTGATTGACAACATTCCGACACTAGTCGTAGGAGAACGTATGAACCTACGAAAGTGGTAAAATAAATTAATTCGTGACTTGAACATTAAGTTTAAACACTTACAGTAACAATTATTGTGTTTAAAAGTGTGAAATTTAACATTAAAATTATATAGACAAAATGAGGTTATGTTATATTCTCGTATAAAAATTTTTGTAAAAAGTATTTTAAATTGAGACAATTTAGATAAAATAAATTACTAGAGGCAAAAATAGTAAGGTAACCTCAATTTTAAGTTATAATTCCTTATATTTATGTCCATTTTGTTAATTTTAGTTTTTAAGTATATGGGTAGAATTTAAATAATTTTCCTCTCAAATTGGCCGTAGGCATGTTTAAGTTGAATATTTGGGTGAGTAGCATCCCTATTCATGTAGAGGTAATTTCAGGCCTGTAAAATTCATAGATTCAATAAATAAGTGTAAAAATTAACGTAGTTATTAAGTGTAGGAATTAGTTCAAGTTTGGTTTCAAATTATAGATAAAATTATGTAGATTATGGAAATGTTTTTAGATTTAAGAAATGTTAAAGGCAAAGTTATAGGGCTTTAAAGAAATATCGTAATTGAAAATTATAGTAGCATCATTGCAACAACAGGTATGCATGTCAAGGAATTTATTTGCTCTGAAAATTTAAATGTTTTATATTAATATTGTTGTTTATTCAAACGTAGTTATACTTACTTGTATGTCAATTTCATTTTTTAGTTGTAGTCAAATCATATGTTTGCGTATTCAAGCATGCCCACGTATACTTTTAAAAAATTTTTTGTACAGTGTAACACAGGTATTAATGAATTAAAATTATAATTCAATTCTATTAATTTAGATAAAATAAAATAATAAGACATTAACTCAATGTGGTTCAATCATATTAACTATGATTATTGTATTCAATCAATCAATATAATTCAGATTCATAATCATTTATTTTATAATAGTAAAAGTAGAGTTTCTTCTAAATTTTGATCCCTATCCCCTTTTGATGAGTCTCATAGTTCTACCGACGAATATATTTTCAATTTTAAGAGTTTTAGCCGATAATAATTAATATTAACAAAATAATTATATAATATTTTAAACAGAATTATAAATTTTAAAGTACGTTAGATAGTAGTTATATTAAATACCAGTACAATATATATAGAATTGATTTTCTAAAATATCTTGATTTAAGCGTGATGTAAATAAGAAGGGATATCCTTTATCTTTTTGCTGAATGTATATTTTTTTCACACTTTGTATGGTCAATTGTAACCCAGAGAAACAGGGCACTGATCGTATCTTCCCATGTTTGTCAATTTTTTTAATATTTTCCATAATGGTATGTACATTATCCAGAATGGTAAAGCCTCGAAAACTATCACATAAAGCCCTCTTTAATGGATTACTACTATAAAGACTTCGACTATTTAATACATCAAAAATGTTGTTCATCGATTCAATGAATGAAGCAGTTGATTCAGCTGTCACAGATGTAAGTTCACCAGTTTCCACTGCTGTTCTAATAGCTGCAGCAACACTATTACTCAAGACTTGAACAGCCAATTTCTCATGCATTTTTTGAAATGCGTTTGGATTCATATGTTTATCTGTGAGTTTAGGCAAAGATTTTCCAGTTTTACTTCGTTTATCTATACCATAAACAGCCTTTATGTCTTGAAATGATATTCGTACCTTATCATAAACAAAGTCTCCATCCAATAAATTATTTCTAACACTTTTGATTAAATGTGGAGCATCAAATAAAGCGTAATATTTCTTACCATTAACTACTAAATAGGGTCTCGTACTAGAAATATTCGATATTTTAAAAAATTTTTGAATTGTGGACTGATCACAGACAAAAGCAACAGGGCATATACCAATTTTATGAAGTTCAATTAAAGTACTCTCTAATATAGTTTTTAGTGTATCTGCATTTACACCTTTGGTAGTAAAATAATATGAAAGTGGTAGTTTCCATGATGAGTATAATCCTCTAATAATAACTACTAAAGCTTGTTTTGCCAAAGTGGATTGACGCCCAAATTGTCCTAAATCTTCATAACCTCGGATGACATCTCCTTTGCTAGTATGCTCCAAACACTGTTTAACTGCCATTTCGTCAAATGCCAAAATACACTCTTTTGCTTTCTCATTCAATGTATTAAATTTTAATTCAAGTGACCTAAAAAGTTTTTTGTTATATCCTGGTTTGTAATCTATACAGCTCAGCCAACGATTAATTGTAGTTGGAGATGGCAAAATTACATGTTGACTTCTCATAAATTTATATGTAGCAGGAGATTTGTAATATAATGATAAAGCCATTTTTTTTTCGTCAGAAAGCCAAGGGGTTCTTGCTTTATGGTGTAACTGAATTCTAGTTATTGCTCTGGGAAAGTAAGGTAAAGTGTGAACATTTCTTGGTGCTGTCATCTTTAATTTGAGTGTGGATCTTGCCTTTTCCAACTTCTTTTTAGTAGAAACTAAATGCCTTTTAAGACTCACTTTTCGCGGAGTGTCTGGCGAATCACCAAAATGTAATTTTCGGACAGTCTTAGGTGATGGATATGGAACAATATTCATTGAAGTAACTTCAACATCCTGAGAGGAACTTTCTTTATCGGGTGTAATGAAATGAATTTCTTCTACTTCCCTTTGTTCAGTAGAAGATCCAGGCTGAGAGTCAGTATAAGTCTTAACTGGCTTGTACAGTTGCGTACATGCTATAGGAACAGCAGTTGAAGCCAGCTTCCTCTTTAGAAAGTATCCTTTTTCAAAATGATCTTGACAAATAAATCTCTTCTTTAGTTTTCTTGGAGATAGGTAATCCAACTCCAAATTACCTGTTTACAACAAAAACATCAGTTTTATTTATTTATAAGTTTATAACATAAATAATATAATGGAGGGTACTAATTAATTAACTCAGTTTAGTGGTCTGTGTTAGCTTTCTATTCTAATAAGGGATCCTAATACTAACTTGTCTCTCCTCACCCTCATTTCTCTCTCGTTTATGTCGCTTCTCTGTTTCTCTCGCTCTGTCTCTCACTCTCTCCCGCCCTCCCGTAGAGTTAAAAGGACAGAAATTGGGATGAACCTGTGGTGGCTACGACCCACACAACAAATAGGTTTTTGAGAAAAATTGGGCCGAGAAAATACCTATGTAAACCTGGCACCCGACTTGTTTTCTTTTGTTTTTAGTTATTTGTAGTAACGATAATTTCGTTTGTAATTTAATTATAAAAAAAAAATGAATAACTCGCACCCGACATTAAGGTAATCGCAAATCCGCTTGCGCAGTCTTTTTCATAATCAGTTTGTAGTTGTTTTCCCGTCGTTTGTTGTCAAACCATTCAAAAGTTATAAACAATTGTTTACACCAGTAGAAGCTAACTTTGTCAATTTTTGAGATATCGCGAATCCGCTTGTTCAGTCCTCTTCAGAATCGTTTGTAGTTGATTGTAGTGATTTTCTCGTCGTTTGAAGTACAATCGTTCAAAACTTACAACATATTGACAATATACAAACAACGCAACTTAATCATTTTTTTAAATACTTTTTTTTGTTTTCTCAATATTTTTGTTATTATAACGTATTTACGGTTCTAAATGCATCAACATGTTTTAAATCTTTTTAAAAACGACAAGGAAATAGAGACAGAAGTACAAGATATTCAATCTGGACATCGTATCAACAAAGTACGGAGAAAGGGAGATGCGAGATTTTATATCTGTGCTACCCGAGCGTTACCATAAGTTTTTCAAGCCTGCCCACCAACGTATTCAACAACAATTTAATGACCCAATAGCCACCAATTTAATATATCGTCTAGAAAATCAGATTTATATTTGTCATATTATGTAATGTTAATGGTTTGGTTAATTGATTTCAAAAATGGCTGGTAGTGCCATGAGGTGAAACTCATGAGGCAAAACTCATTATTAGAATATTTTTTTGTAGGAGGGATTCCAGATTAGTGCTCCATATACTAATTTTGATCTAACCAATGCAAAGTACAATGATTTCATTGTGAGGATGTTACAAAAGTCTGAACAGGTGCGTATTATAAAACCCAGCACTTTGAAAGAAGCCTTACCTATTTCGGCTATGTGAAATGAAAATCTTTAACCATAATATATTTGTTCAAGTAACTCATTATTTTTAAATCTATTTAATTTAGTATTAAATAGATTAGCCATGAGAAATTACTAAACAAATTCTGTAATTTAAAAATGGTCTATAACTACGGAATTAAATTTGGAAAGTAAATCAATGAAGAGTTTTAAATGTAAGCTACTGTGCTTTTTAATAAAGATTTAACAAAACAGGTAGTATAAGTAAATGTACTAAGTACTAATAAGTATAGGCAAAATGTAGTACTTGAACACCTGGGTTCAAAAAACATTAAATTTAGAAATAGATAGAATGTAATTGTAAAACTTTAAATAATAATAAAATATAAATTAAAATTAAATTATTAAAACGCTATGCTGGTAGCTTCCTTAAGCATTTCGATAAAATAAGAATAACCCTTCTTTATAGAAATAATCAACTAATCTTAACCAGGCAAGATATTTTAAAAATATGTTTGTAAAATAACAAATATTTAATCTTTTTTTTTCCTTAAAAGAACCGCTATAATCCTCTTTTCAAATAGTAAAAGTGACAGGTAAGTGTTTTTATTAGGTATAAAATTTATAACACTACGAAACTTTTTCAGTAAATACCTTTCTGTAATATACATTTAAGCTTTGTTTAGAAATTGTGTCTCGAAGTTGAACCACAACTTGCTCCAATTGAAATTTTGACTTTGCGCTACAATGTGCTCCTAATGTGCTATAATGTGCCGTAGGAAATAAAAATTGTGCTGCGCCCAGTTTCCCGCAATTTGAATCTTCCAATACCGGGTTACAACTTCGAGCTGTAACATCAATATTAACCAAATTGATCAAACCAGGTTGTACTGCATTGTGCCAGTGGTGTACTGCGTTGTGCTGATCAGCAAAACAGATTAAGTGTGTCTACTTTTTAAAAATCGAATTTTTCGTCATCGGCTTACAACTTCGTACTATAACATCAACATTAACCAAATTGATCAAACGAGGTTGTACTGCATTGTGCAGTGGTGTGCTGCGTTGTGCTGATCAGCAAAACAGATTAAGTGTGTCTACTTTTTCAAAATCGAATTTTTCGTCATCGGGTTACAACTTCGTACTATAACATCAACATTAACCAAATTGATCAAACGAGGTTGTACTGCATTGTGCCAGTGGTGTGCTGCGTTGTGCTGATCAGCAAAACAGATTAAGTGTGTCTACTTTTTCAAAATCGAATTTTTCGTCATCGGGTTACAACTTCGTACTATAACATCAACATTAACCAAATTGATCAAACGAGGTTGTACTGCATTTGCCAGTGGTGTGCTGCGTTGTTGATCAGCAAAACAGATTAAGTGTGTCTACTTTTTCAAAAATCGAATCGAAATAATCAACTAATCTTAACCAGGCAAGATATTTTAAAAATGTGTTTGTAAAATAACAAATATTTAATCTTTTTTTCCTTAAAAGAACCGCTATAATCCTCTTTTCAAATAGTAAAAGTGACAGGTAAGTGTTTTATTATGTATAAAATTTATAACCCTACGAAACTTTTTCAGTAAATACCTTTCTGTAATATACATTTAAGCTTTGTTTAGAAATTGTGTCTCCAAGTTGTAACCACAACTTGCTCCAATTGAAATTTTTGACTTTGCCTACAATGTGCTCCTAATGTGCTATAATGTGCCGTAGAAATAAAATTGTTGCGCCCAGTTTCCCGCAATTTGAATTTTCAATACTGGGTTACAACTTCGAGCTGTAACATCAACATTAACCAAATTGATCGAACGAGGTTGTACTGCATTGTGCCAGTGGTGTACTGCGTTGTGCTGATCAGCAAAACAGATTAATGTGTCTACTTTTTAAAATCGAATTTTTCGTCATCGGGTTACAACTTCGTACTATAACATCAACATTAACCAAATTGATCAAACGAGGTTGTACTGCATTTGCCAGTGGTGTGCTGCGTTTGCTGATCAGCAAAACAGATTAAGTGTGTCTACTTTTTTCAAAATCGAATCGAAATAATCAACTAATCTTAACCAGGCAAGATATTTTAAAAATGTGTTTGTAAAATAACAAATATTTAATCTTTTTTTTCCTTGAAAGAACCGCTATAATCCTCTTTTCAAATAGTAAAAGTGACAGGTAAGTGTTTTTATTATGTATAAAATTTATAACCCTACGAAACTTTTTCAGTAAATACCTTTCTGTAATATACATTTAAGCTTTGTTTAGGAATTTTAGGGTGTCTCCGAAGTTGTAACCACAACTTGCTCCAATTGAAATTTTGGACATTGTGCTACAATGTGCTCCTAATGTGCTATAATGTGCCGTAGGAAATAAAAATTGTGCTGCGCCCAGTTTCCCGCAATTTGAATCTTCCAATACCGGGTTACAACTTCGAGCTGTAACATCAATATTAACCAAATTGATCAAACCAGGTTGTACTGCATTGTGCCAGTGGTGTGCTGCATTGTGGTGATCAGCAAAACAGATTAAGTGTGTCTACTTTTTCAAAAATCGAATTTTTCGTCATCGGGTTACAACTTCGTACTATAACATCAACATTAACCAAATTGATCAAACGAGGTTGTACTGCATTGTGCCAGTGGTGTGCTGCGTTGTGCTGATCAGCAAAACAGATTAATGTGTCTACTTTTTCAAAATCGAATTTTTCGTCATCGGGTTACAACTTCGTACTATAACATCAACATTAACCAAATTGATCAAACGAGGTTGTACTGAATTGTGCCAGTGGTGTGCTGCATTGTGGTGATCAGCAAAACAGATTAAGTGTGTCTACTTTTTCAAAAATCGAATTTTCGTCATCGGGTTACAACTTCGTACTGTAACATCAACATTAACCAAATTGATCAAACGAGGATGTACTGCATTGTGCCAGTGGTGTGCTGCGTTGTGCTGATCAGCAAAACAGATTAAGTGTGTCTACTTTTTCAAAAATCGAATTTTCGTCATCGGGTTACAACTTCGTACTGTAACATCAACATTAACCAAATTGATCAAACGAGGTACTGCATTGTGCCAGTGGTGTGCTGCAGCTGATAAGAAAACAGTTTAACGCCTATTTTACTGAATCAATTTTTCGTTACAAACTTTCTTAAATCAATATTAACTATTTTAAACAGGAGTTGTGATTTAGTTTCATTGGGTTTGCGTTTGATAAGCAAAGCATTAATGCCTTTATTCCATAAACCAAATTTTCTGATATCTTACAACTTACCGTAAATAACATTTTCAAAACAATTGCTGCATTTTTAGCTGTATATGTTTCTAATGGTCCAAAATATTGCACGCCTGTAAATCGATTTTTGATATGTTGTGAACTTGCTAACATAAACATCAACAAGTTGTGTTGCTTATTACCAAGTTTGTAAATAATAATTGTATGCTTGTAATTTGATTCAAGTTTTAACTCGGCTTTTCTTTTAAATAAACCATTAAAACGGAATGGATGACGTCATGAAACGATGATTTTATAGAATTCGCCAATTACATTATTACTACATATGATCAAATTAATTGCATTTATGCATCATATTGACAATAAAATTGGGCTTGACTTTACTTAATCAGATAATAATTTGAGAATAATTTGAATATATATGTATACAATCACCATTTACCGTTTACAATACACTTCTAAAATTAACTGAATATTAAAGATGTCATTGAGATTATGAACATCTTGAGAAAGTTAACTTTATAAGTTGTAAGTGAATCCTAAAAAAATAGTTTTAACAAATGCATCAAACTATTAATAAATCTTCATATTAACGTTATTATGTATATTCGATGTACGCAATCAGAAGTTTTGTATAGATGGTATCTGATAATTCAAAATTTTACTATAAAGTTTTGCGTAAATAATGTACTTCAAAATAGGAAATACTATTTCAAATTACAATGACTGCACTAAGCGTTCATAATTTATGCAATAATTAAAAAACATTGTGCCTGCAGAGGTAATATAGTTTAAGACAAGTCCCAATTATATAGTTATTATGGATTTGTTTGTTGTCCTGAAAATCACTGCAAATTTAAAACACTTGATATTTGGTAATAAACGGATTCTTAGAGTAAAGTTAAATTTTATTAGTAATCTTTTAGAAGTAACGATATCCCAGTTTATGAACGTTATTAGTGTAAAATACTACATTCCATAATACGCTGAAGGTAAGTAATCTGTAATATTACAGATAATAATGTTGATTTTGTATAAAATCTTTGAACTCATGTCCTACAATTTTATAGAAACGTGTTTCAAACTGGTACTATTCAATCTACTTAAGTCAATTCTGTCGATAATTAATAAGCAATTGTTTGTAATAATTCGAAATCCAGAATTTACTAGAAATCAAGGAAGCTCTGATAAACACTACAGTTACACTGAATGAGAATCTACGTGTTTTTAGTATATATCTAAATTATAATAAATCATATCAACAGTATGCCATTAATTAAAATCGTAAATATCATTCGTCTGACCTGTCTATGCTGAATACGTAACACTTTTCATTGACAGATTCCTTGATTTTAACGTATTAGCAAAAGTGTGTAACCTTAAGATCGCGAATATCAACTTTATTAAAACAGTATATTTCAAATTATATTTTTTGATGTAATTGAATTCTCTTCATAATGATAGTTTTATTGATAATTTAAGCAGATCTTTTTGAGCGGTGAAAATTAAAATGAATTAAACGTTGATTTAGTTTTAAATTTATACGAGTAGCAAAATGGAACTATAAAATAAAGACAATTGTCCATCACTTGACCTGGAAGTCGAAATTCATGTGATTCAATTAACGTAAGGATTAGAATTATTCCATTGTCTATCAAATGCACAATTGAAACCGTTTTTCACCTTACTTTTTATATGTTGTAATCGATCTTCTTCAATAAATAGCTTTATTATATTTATCGTACTGTTACAATTTCAGGGCAGATAAATGCCAATAGTTATTTGACTTGTTGAGAACGATAAAGATGAATATGTGAAAATTGATAAGCTCAAAGATGAAATATGGGAAAATATCTCAAAATTAGAGTGGAAATGTAAAGTATGTTTATACGTTTGTGCTAAACAATGCATAATATTCACAATATCTAGAAAAAACCATCTAACGAGTTTAAACATCTGACTCTGTTTGTGACATCAATAATGCATTGAAAATTTGACGTTCAATATAAATATTTCAAAGAAGTGGAAACTTATTACTGAAACAATCATAACAAAAGTTCAGAGAATATAGGCTTAAAAGGTCGTTGGACATCAATTAATTCGAAGCGATTTGGAGTCATAACAACCATGCGCCTGGTCTTTCAGTTGTGGAATTGCTCATACTTGACTAGTATTGTTATTAAAATGTTTGTGACATTACATTTCTATTACAACATCGAATTATTATTTCAAAAAGACACTTACTTGGCGAAGAAAGATTTAATGTCGCTGCTAGACTTAGTGACACGAGCACATACCCTTCAGAGTGGAGGAAAAAGCAGACCATTTAATTAAAAAGTGAGACGTCGAACCTCCACATTTATATTCAAACACTGTAGTAGCAAAGTAAAACAAGAGTTTGAACGAAATAAATATAATCCTTTGGCATTAAAACCGTAGAAAATTTATTATACGTAAAATATCAACCGCAATGGATAGGTAGTATCCATAGTATCTCTTTGATCCTCTTGTCCATTACTAGACAAAAGAACAATTGTATGCACATAAAAAATTTTCAGAAACATTGTGCATTGATGCAACTGGTCATTAGTAAAAAATTAGATTTACAAACGGAGAATTATCGCCTCATATTTACCTTTATGAATGTTTACTCTACTCCATGTGGTAGCTTTCCTATATTCCAAATGTTATCAACAAACGAGATACAAATGCTATAAAATATTTTTAACAGAGATACTACGTACCGGTGCTACATCCTAAGAATGTTGTATGCGATTTCTCTTTGGCATTGCTCGTGCTATTTCTCAGTCACTTTCGGTTGTGGAAGTTTAAGTTCATATTTAAAAACGTGCTATTCAATTTTGAATGGAAATCTTCAACCATTGCAACTGTTATATTAGAATTGATATAAGTCACTTTGTAAAGATGATTTCAAGATGGTCAAGCTTAAAACCACCATGCCAAAAAATAAAAGAGTTCTATATACGAATCATGGTTTTACTTATAAAAGTGATTCATGGCTGATTAAAAACTCTTTTAAATACAATAACGTTGTGTTCTAATGAAACAGTTGGATCAAATGAGAACATGAACCCACTCCTTCCGAAAAAGTCGAAAATATCTGGAAGAACTTATTAAATATGGAAATGAACCTTCATAAATATGATGATGAGCTACAGACCCAACAAGAGCACGATCTAGTTGACCATCTCGATGATGAAATCGTTTTGGATGAAATCGTTGACGAATGGATGTCTGGTATGTATAGGCAAAGTTAGACGACTGGAAAATAATATTATTGAAAAAATTAAATCTGCAACTGTAATATTTCCAAAGCAAGGTTTAAACTCCAATCAATATTTTCATTCAATAACAATTAAACAACATTGTGCATCTTGGCAGATGCATATGAATTATTAGTCAGTAGTTTTTATTTGTGCGCTTGCTACGTCGTTGGATTCAATATGTGCGTCCGTAAAGTAGCAGATGAATTCAATAAAATTAAACGGAGTTTTAAAGAAAATCGCTGTCGATTTTTATTTTTAATTTAGCCTTCTTTTACGTGAACTTGAAATACACAGTATGTCAGAAACAGGTATGACGTCATCGTTACTTTTTAATGCAAATCTCCGTTTTACTTGCAGAATTAGAGAGATTTTTTACAACGGAAGGTAAATATTGATGTTGGTTGCATACGGTTTTATATCTGTTCCTTGACATACTCTGTATATTTCACGTTCACGTAAAGTAGCTCTAAAGGAATACAAAATCGACCGGTCTAATTATTTTTCAAAACTCCAGTTTTAATTTTATTGAACGTATTACTTTTACGGATACATTGTATAATTCGTATTTATACAATTGGTGCACTACCTAATATACTCATATTTCTCTTACAGTATTGCTGAACGAAAGTCAAACACCCTACCGATCGCTGGGGACCAGATAAATCCTTACTATTGTCCACGTGTCAAACATGGTGTAATTTGTCTTATGAAATATACACCTATATGGACAGCAGTGATGATGCCACTTTTTGATGTGGTCGCACAATTGCTTCCTCGTCAGCTGTCGAAAGCGATTTTGCGAAATTAAAAGGATCTATATTGAAAACCAGTTTAAACCAATGCGTCTCGATAAATTTGTTTTAACTCATTTGAGTCCTTTGAGGACGTGTTAAACTGGTCAGCTAACATCAACCAAGATTCCAAACTAAACGAAAAGGGAAAATTGTGAAACCAAAAATGTGTACAATTGGATATAGTCGTGAAGAGACTAGTGGAGAAAAGGTGAGAGTAATAGGCGATCACAAAGAAGTAAATAAATAATCCAATAATGATTAGCTGCTTAAAGGAACTTAATCCACAAGATTTAAATGACGAGGAGCTTTATTTCACCGAAAATTGGAGAGGGAAAACTAAGGTGCAGCGACAACAAAGACGTAAAGGCAAATACTTATCTTCATACAAACTTAAAGATTTTCGTCAAACTATATCTGTAGATGATAATCACTACTATATACTAAAGGCAATAATAGCATTTATTCCGAATGGAGGATCTACTGGACACTACATTTGTTACAGTAACCGCAAAACGGAAGTGTGGGATGCTTACGATGATTTAAAAGCCAAAGTAGAGTTAGCGTCACCGAACACTGAAGTCATTCCCCACATATTTTATGTTAAGAACTAAATCTAGTATGTGCATAGGTAAACTTCTACAGCGCCCATTTCTAATTTAGATATGTAATTAGGTTATTCAGTTATACTTATATATCTTTATAAAATATTGTTGTTTTCTGTCTTTAGTTCAACTACGGATTTACATGTAAATAGTATTGTTATTATTATAATTTGGGTAACAGAAAATATTATTTATTATAATTAATATTATTGTATACTTTTTTCACACATTAATCAAAATAAAATACCACTATATAACCCATTGTCTATAGCAGAAAAATACGGTTACTCGACTGTTATGCCTAACAAAATTTCGAAAATGCATTAATTTGGTCCCATTTAAAACAATTGAAATGTCGTAAATTTATATTTGTAAAGTTTCATGAAACATTTTAACGTCTGTAAAAGTAACATGTTCATATTGCAACACTCAGTATATGTACGAAGGTTATTCAATAAAAACGTTTAGAAGTTGTGTTATGTTATTCAATAAATTCAAAAGAAATTTCCATTTCAAAAACACAACTAAAATAAGACAATTCAATCATATTAATGCCTTATGCCTCTTACAGGTTCCGCAATTGTGTTATAAAATCTCATTTTTAAACTTAGAAGGCTTGCGGATTTGACTATTATCAGATCTCAAAATTATTTTGCATGTGTTAGTTTGATCCGTAATGACAACTTTTATCACTATTAAACGAAAGAACTGAAAAGTTTATTTCGTTCCACCTAATGGTCACTATTACATTAAAAAATAAACACATTAAATTGCGGATTTCGATCATGTATCTTCTTTTGTGCCTCAGTAACGATACTCAGAAAAAACAAATGCAGTATTTTGTCATATGCCAAAAACAAATTCTATTGATGCCAATTCACCGATACCCCGATCAAAAGTGTTTCCATTAAACTATCCTCGTATATTCCTAATATATGCGGTATGTTTATGGCAAAAATGGCGCCCTTAACACGTTGTTTATCAGCACACCACAGCACAACTTCCTTTCATCAAAATAGTTAATATTGATGTTACAGAACAAAGTACCTTTCATCAAAATAGTTAATATTGATGTTACAGAACAAAGTTGTACTTGGGGACGAAAAATTCGATTCATGTAAAAATAGGCGCGTGTAAACTGTTTTGCTTATCAGCACAACGCAGCACACCATTGGCACAATGCAGTACAACCTCGTTTGATCAATTTGGTTAATGTTGATGTTACAGTACGAAGTTGTAACCCGATGACGAAAAATTCGATTTTCGAAAAAGTAGACACACTTAATCTGTTTTGCTGATCAGCACAACGAAGCACACCACTGGCACAATGCAGTACAACCTCGTTTGATCAATTTGGTTAATGTTGATGTTACAGCTGGAAGTTGTAACCCAGTATTGGAAAATTCAAATTGAGGGAAACTGGGCGCAGCACAATTTTTACTTTCTACGGCACATTATAGCACACTAGAAGCACATTGTAGCACAAAGTCCAAAATTTCAATTGTAACAAGTTGTGGTTACAACTTCGGAGACACAATTTTAGGAGGTTTGAAACTAAAAATTTTCTTCCATAAATAATAAATTATGCGGCAACACGCACAATAAACGTGTATATATGCATTAAAAGGATTTTTGGGCAATATATGCAAATATACACTAAAAAAATTACCTTGAATTGTGAATTGTGATTAAAGGGCATGACACGTATTCTTTTTGGTCACCAAGGTATGTCACATTTAAATGCTTACCTGAATTTTCAATCCACTTTTTACATCGATTCACATCAGTAACCGGAAAGCAAAATGTTTTTAGATCAGGTATGAGGCGCTTTGATTTTTCGCATAAAGTGTAGGAGCACTTTGTAGTCATACCAATGGTACATATAGTTTGAATATTATTTCATTATGTCAATGACAATAATTCTACTTTATACTGATGAAATCTAATTTCTGTTAAAAAGTTTTTAATTGTAACCAAAGGAAAACAATATATAACACTATAATTCAAAATTGATATAGAATATGAATGCTTGGGAATTTACATTTTAAAATACATGCATATCATTAGCAATTCAAAAATAAATTGATAGAATGAACGGCTACTTACGATTTAATTGAGGGAAAATGGAAAAAATACACACTAATTATATCTAATAAATATAAATTATTATAATTAAATGGTTCAGTCTTCACACTAGAATAAGTAAAAATAAACAAAATACAAACAAATAACAATACATGAAATTCAATTCAAGCAGAAATTCAACACGTTCAATATACAAATAAACAGCAAAATTGCAAGCCAACAAAATTGAAAATAGAATTGATAACGGTACACTTCTGCGTGGCAGCTGCGCACTAAAAAATATGTTTCATTATTAAATTTCTTTTATGCAACCCATCAGAATTGCGTTTCGAACTTGCATTCCAAATATATGCTATTAGTATGCCCTCTATCAGTTATTTATTACATTATCGGGTTGTGAACAAAAATAAAATTTTTTAAAAGCGACACATTAACCAACACGCCCTCTACGGATTACCCATATTACTAACCGTAGGTGGTATAACCATTGATTAATAAGTAAACAATGGTATAAATGTATAAACAATGGTTGTACACTGTATAAAAAAAATAAAAAGATCCTTAATAGAAACGTAACTACTTACGTTGGTAGCCAACCAAAATACAGCTATCTCTGGTGTTTGAGCGGAATAATTAACTACCAGAACCGCCAAATTGAAATATTATTTTCATTGTATACGGATTCTTCAAGTGTTGTCAGAGAACTAGGTTCTGGTATTGCCATCAAAATTTACATTACTAAAAATTAATCTCCTGTTAAAATATTAACAGTATCTGTACAAAATTTAACTACACTACAATCACTCAGTTCGTAAACACTAAGTAGTTTATAAACAAACTTGGTACACAATATTTAATTAACTATAACTACACTACAATGACGTATTTAAGTTAAAAACCACTAAATAGTTTATAAATATAGCATACACATACACAAAACTTCTAAGGTTAGATTTGAGCACACTTACAACACGTGTTAATTCATTACCTAAACAATCCTTGATACTCCGCCAAAAACTGACACATGACAACTAATAGTGCTCTGTGGTGGATGAGCGGGAAATTAAATTTAGTTTGTCCGTTGCCAATCTAGTTTCACTTCTATTAAGGATTGGATGTTTTTATGGTACACTAACATAAACATGTCCTTTGAAAAAAAAAACTAAAAAGATTACTTATTGTTATATAGTAGGTACGAAAGAGGGCGCTATTACGGAGCGGATTCGTGGGATGGTGATGGCGGAGTGCAAGCAGGTGTGCCGATACTTGGTGACATACCGCTTAAAATGTATCTATGCAAATTATTATGGGTTGATGATTCAACAAATGTTAAATCTACCTTAGAAAATATTGCTTACAGAGACACTTTATTTATTATAACTGAATGTATTGAGAAACCGGCATATTATGCTTATTACAAGTGCCTCGATATTTTGATTGAAATATTATTAGAACAAAATATCAACTATAAGTTTCAACCGTGCGAAAACGACGAGTACTACAAAATTTATTACTGGATACTAGACAACATCAATAAAGGTGAAACAAATTCAAATTCCTCCTTAGGATGGAGGTGTGGGTCAGATTCAGGGATATGGCCATCCAGTAATTTAAGTGATTATAGAAGTACTTTAGGTTCACTTTATAAGATTCATGTTCATAAAACCCTCCCAGTACAAGTTTTCCCTTCATGTCTTCCAGTATGTACGTAGTGGGCTTAGTAATGCAAACTTTCACAATCTTAAATAGTTCACTAGACCAATTGGGTGTGTATCCCTTGGCGAAAATACTTTTTAATTTACTGATTCGTACTATGTCACCCACAGAATATCGATTCCTATCGAATATTTTTATGTGAGTGTAAGCCTCGAGCTTTGTGTGATTACCGACATCTTTAGGTTTCATTCTGATACGATTGTTATAATCCATGGTTATGGTATCAATTGTATCAATCCATTTGTATTTACCTTGTAGGCTGAATGACTTATATAGAGCACCCTTAATGGTTCTGATAACACGTTCCGCAATTGCAGCCTTCTTCGTGCTATAGGTGATGTATGACTCCACAACGCCGCATTAGTTTAGTAAAATGCTCATTGTAGAATTCTTTTCCTGCATTCGTTTGCAAATTGCTAGGTTTCCATCGTTTTCTGAAGATTGTTTGTATGGCCTTCGTAACTTCTTGACTTGTTTTCGTGTTTGATCCTTTAGTCCATAAGTATTTCGAAAAACAGTCGATAACCACTAATATATACTTATAGCCCTTATTTTGTTTGGCGTATGTGTTAAATTCAGCTAAATCTGCTTACCAAAGGTCATCAAAACCTCTAATTGTTGTGCACCTTCGTTTAAAATTTTTTCGTGCAGGTTTATACAATTCGTTGACGAGTTGTAATTTGGACATGGTACTAATTTATCCACAATTTCTTTAAGTTGATATAGTTTTTGCTCCAACACTAGATAAGCGTTAGAGTTCCTTTAAAAGCTTTCTGAACTGCTTGTAGACAGAAATCAAGATATCCTTTACTTATAGCATCACCATCTTCTTCCGGGTCCGCCAACTGTGCCAAACGGTTTCCATCCAAATTGAATCTTGTTGATAAATAGTATTGCTTAGTGACGGCATCTTAAGGATCTATGGGGCTGGCAACATTGCTGAGTCTCCTATTCTCGATATCAAATTGATTATCATCAATCAGTTTAAACCGAGGGGTTAATTTCTGGATGTGATGAGAAAGTCCAAATTTGTCAAGGGTCATTTTAGTTATGATATGTTGATATCAATATATTCTCATTAATACTGTTTAAAAGACGGCTGTTTGGATTTTCAATGTACCCATCTTCACACAGTTTTTCTACAATTGATATTATGTCATTCACGACATCTGTATTCCCTGCCAATTTTTCTGCCCACAATACCTCTAGATCACGAATTAGTTCATCTACTTTATCCCAATATTTATATTCAATCGGCCTGTTCGTTAATTCCTTAAAAAACATAGCTCCACCTCCATTGGTTGTGGGTGATGATGATGATAGCAAGGGTTTGATTATTTGTGTATACATTTTGCTGCGGCTCCCTCGAATTTGCCCACTTAAATCATAATCTCGCCTTGCAACATTAGTAGCTTCTACAATACTTCTATAATCTTTTCTATCTTTTGAATTTACTAGATTTAAATCGGGTTTATTCATACTAAGCAGATCATATAAACCTGGAGTCCCTTTATACGTGACACATTTAATAATCATATCGTTTCCTTTAATTGTAACGGGAGTATTACCAATTGTCTATTTGTCAGTTCTGGTATCATAGTGGACTCCATAAGTATGATCAATAGTACCTTCAGGATCCCTCATAATACGTTCAACGTATATACGAGGTAATTCATGATACTACTCGAGAAATTCATCTGAAATGGGTTCATTACGAGTAGTAGAATGGTCTGTGACACTAAGAGGTTCTTCTTCTTCCTCAGTATTAATCTCTCCTACAACAGATGTATCTAAGAAAGATGGTGTACGAAGACCTGGAGGAGGATTTGTTTGAAAAAACGGAAGCTGGGCTAGTAGCACCCTTTCTTGAATCACCTAATGGAGTGAATCCTAGAGTCCGTTGAACTTGAGCTAGCGGGCTAGTATCATGCTTTCTCGGAAATATGAATAGGGGTGGTTTTTGGGTTTAACGCCAATGGGCTCCTTTGTAGATGTTTTTTTTATCTGGATTGATTTTATTTACTATTTCAGTTAGAGGTTCTATAAGGGGTTTACAAGTACTTTCAAATGTTCTTTCATTATCAATGCGAGCAGTTTTAATACTGTTATACTTCTGCTGTATTATTTTACGAGCCTGAATAATTTTTTTCTTTAATACCATTTCCTTGTTATCCATTGTAGCAAAGCGGGTTTACTGAACAGATACCGGTTTACCTCGAACAGATAGCTGTTAATACCTAAACAGATTAGTACCTACTAAACTACTGTAAACAGTTTAAGGTATTACAAATTCATCAAATCTTTTCCTATAGCGACCATTGTTAACTTTTGCATCCTTGTTTATGACCATGAAACCAAACGGATCTACCCAGCACTTTGAACACATGTCCCGAAATAATTTCATGCTTATGGTGGGACTTACATGATCCTCATACACATGTTTTAGGTTTAATTCATTCTGCTTAAATAATATAATTAGATTCGCACTGTCACGAATGAATTGCTTTGGAATTTTACTGTAAGTTTGACCCAAATAGAAACAGTTAATATCGTTATGCCTACCCATAGAAAGATATGCCCTTATGTTATTTTGCTTTTCACAAGCGATATCATTGAAAATAAAAATAGAGTTTGATTTTGCACAATTAGGCTCAATCACAGCGTGAATATCACTGAACGTAAAGTAATCTACATCCTTCATGGGAAGTAGGATTTCCTGTAAAAGTTTGTACTTGTTTTGATTCAATGACTTAGAGTATACGTATACATGTTTCAATTTTAAGCCATTTTTCTCGGTAATCAGACCGATCATTGCGTTTGTTTTACCACAATTGGAGGGGCCACATATAATACCACGTATACTATTAGGAAGTAAATCACCATGTTTTGAAGTAATAGAATTTTCATCAAAGTCATGATTTTGAATTGAGAGTTTTTGTTTTTGAGCAACTACTTTCATCGTTAGTGGATGAAATAAAACTAAACGCATAATTACAACTTATTTATATACTAGCCTATATTACAATAACTATAACTTTTTCACTTCCCCAGTGAGTGGGCTGTACTGCACAATAGCGTCATGGAGAATAAGACCATAGACAACAATTACATTATCGAAAGATGTTAGAGATTCCATTTCCAATTTGATGTCTACTGTTGAGTTTTTTAAGGATTCGTTTTGTTTAGAGCAGTCCATTACAAATACTGGACATGATTTGAATTCGGAATAGATGAATAATGCATCTTTATCATCTTCACCATAGTAATCACATCGAAATTTCAAAAAATTGCAATAGGCAGGTATGTACTGGTTAGCACTGAAGTTCAAATGCATTGCTTCATACGGATAATACTCAGAATTCAGATGTACTTTAAGATTTCTGATGTTAATGTGATCAAAATTTTCGGCCCTTGCTTACTTTGTGTACCTTTTACCTTGTTGGAAAGCAATAATTATCCAACGTGGTTTTTCCAGTTGCGTTGATCTTTTAATTGGCCATATGTCTGAGGTTGCCTGTTTTAAAGAAGGTAATCCATATAACTCCCATTGACGAAATGGAACAGTAACAATAGAATTTTTATTGATTCCTTGAAACAAGTTAAGTTTCGCAGCATCACTAACTGTTAAGTGTGGTACATTAGACTGAATTTTATTTAAGGTTATTGCGGCATCAACTTCACCATAGTTACAGTTTGTGTCGCTTCTAGATCGAATTAAAATCAACTCTTGGCGCATATTCACGATTACCTGACGATAATCCTCCATTATTCTAAATATGTGGTTCAATGGTATGCACACTGTAAAATATTTTTCTCAATTTTACTCATAGAATTCTACTTGTAATGGTTCTTCATTCTTTGGTGACCATCCCAAATGACTTAGTGCTTTGATTTGATTGCCGTATAAGAAATATATCCCTTAAGCCTAGATGTTATACTTGGATTTCTGCAAACATCCACTCTTTGACCGCCTAACTCATAACGAATTTCTTCGAAACGAAAGTTCGGGAAATTGTTGGTTAAGCTGCATTTTTTTCTGTCATCTTCTTTTTTGAGCTCAAGTTTACCTTCTATGTACAGAAAACTATCATAAGTAGCCGTAATTAGATCTTGACTTTGAATTAAGATGCGTATTTCTTCGGAAGGTCCATATTTAGAAGATCCATACGGAAGATAAGTGTGAATATCTGATTTGATTATAGTATCATCAAAATGTATGTTTTGAAAGACGTTTAACGATTCTGCCATTGTGGGTGAGAACTTTTCACCAATTGACGTTAAAAAGTATTTCTCTGCAGATGTTAACAGCAATGAAGGTTTATGACTTACTGTAGGGATGATGTCTTTATATGAATTTTTGAAAGATGGAATTGGTCCTGGATTAATTCTCAGACCCATGTTCTTTTAGTTATAAGCGTACTGTGAATGGTTCACTTTCACCAAAGTCTATTAATTCACCCTGTTAATTAGCCAAATTAATTGTTATATTACTGATTATGTCAGTGTTTACTTCTAAATATTGAGTATTGCTTGGAATCTTATCTAGACGATAACCTGGTGGAACTGAAACATCAATCTCATATAATACTTTAGCAGGTTTCCCGTTTCGATAAGATTCCTTTATAATGTTGCACTCTAGGTGTTTAAGTATTTGGATGACTAACGCCGATGTATGTAAAATATTTAGTTCTAATATTTTAGACTCAAACCCTAGCATGCGGCCAATGCAATTTTCTTTACTAGAATCGATCTCAAATGAACTGTTTATCTCACATTTAAGTGTATTGTTGTTTGCTCTAACACGTTTTGCCGTTGATAGCGCTGACTTTATTGTGACTGAGAAATTTTCGTTAGGTTCAATTTTTTTAGCTATTGTTTTTCGTAAATGCAATAAATTTCCGCCATTGCATTTTTTCTTCTTCTTCAGATTAGATCGATGTTTATACCCCATTCCTAATTTTCTCTTTGCTTTCATAGTAGTACTGACTGCTGAAGCTGCAATTCGTTCACCTAATATTGCATCTGATGATTTAAAGCGTTCCAAAGCTTTTTTTTTGTAAAATTTTATCCGCTTTATGTCTACTATCTAAATTTCTGTAACTGATATCGTGAAGTTTGCACTGAGCATCTAATTGATTAATATCGGGGCCACCGCGTACGAGTGGTTTTTCTAACTTTGTACCAGGACCGCAATACTGGTAACCAGGTAAATGCAATTCAAACGGAAGTTTATTGATTAGAGCATTCGCTAAACCACCACTCTTTCGCTTCTTAACTAACATTGTTTACTTGGATGGATAAAACGGGGTATTTATACCTAAATTGAGAAAAACTAATCATAGTTATTTTTTTATTCAATAAATGCTATTCATTAGATAAGCAGGACGATAATACAATATTTCCATTAAACATACAGTGTTATGTGAATTAATATTATACTTAGCATTTATAACATCATCAATGTCTTTATAAACGTCATCATCACCACCACGGAATTCTTTCTCACGAAAACGACGGTAGTCATCAACTTGTATGAACTTTTCATAAAAATACACCAGATTGTAAGATTCAAGAAATTGCAATCTATAGCTTATTATATCCTTTAAATTCTTCTATACTATGTGAATAGAATGTGCAAGAACAGCAGTTGTAGTTTTCTATCATAACAGTTTTCAAAATTCTGTCATATCCTTGAATCAATTCCCAATTGTAATAAATACCAAGATTGCTAGATAGAGATTCATAATGTTGATCATAGATTATATCTTCATCCTCGTTTAAATTTGACCTATCAATGTTATTTTCAATTTCTTGGGATCGGAAAAATTGCAATTCTACATATGAATGCCATCTTAGAAGCTCATTCCGTTCCTTCATATCCAACACTACCTTATCGCTTTGATCACAGTTCACCCCATACGCACTACTGGTGCAAGCTTGAGGTGCGTACTGTATCCAATTTCCATATGTTTTGCATGATGAGTATCATTCGATAGTTTATAATAAATACAATCGATTAAGTATTCATTAGCTGCTTGTTTATACACTTCAGATAAATCATATGGCTGCCTGTCAGTGTTAGAAGAATAGCCTTCATCATGTTTCTCTTCATTTTTACTGCTACTACCATCACTATTTTGACAGCACCAACAACACAAGGTAAAATTATTATTCATATTGTTACTGCAACTATGTGGGGTATCCATATATAACGGTGAACTTCTGAGTTTGAATCGTTGATGTTATTGCTGCCTGCATTATAACGACTGTACTTGCTTGCAATTGAACTAGAACTAAACGCTGTTTAAGCAATGATTTTAGTTAAATCATGTGGTGGGGTTGTGGTACTACTATTAAACAACACAAAATGTAATGTTTGTTGTTTTCCCGACTACACCCAAACTACTCATGAAGACATTCCTCGTGTTTAGCTGCGTTTTAAATTCTTGCATTCGAGTTTCTTCTTTCAAATACTCATAAAAGCGTTGAGGTAATATACATTTAAAATCATCCGTTTCCATCACTATACGTTCACCATACTTAGTATTAATTACTGCCACATTAATCACTTTATACTTTTTTGATATCTCGAGGTCACATGCACTTTTAAAAAATTTGCAATAGGTGCTTTGGTTTAACTTTGCAAATTCCATGTTTAACAATTACAATTTGCCAACTGACTGATCTCAACACACCTCGCTGTGGTTTATATCACAAATATGTGTCCTTGACTTGAGTACCTATCAAAACATGTTTAAACTTGTTAAATACCCACCTACTTTTAGCTTAGAAAATTATTTCACCGTGACTCAATTTAGACAATATAAGCACCATTTGACCTTGGTCTACTTTTTAGCATAGACAACAACCCGCATTCTTCTTGTTTCCATGAATTGATTCTATTTTCATACTTCTAAGAAATGTCATACGATAATCAAGGTCAATAATCTTTGATCTTGACCACTCTATTTTTAGACTTCTAAGAATTGTAATATGACGATATTACAATTTCTATTTTTAGCTTTTGACCTTGACATACAAATTTCCCGCCAAAACGCTTGACCGCAGTGACCTTGTAATAAGATGATGCTGATGACATCGCAATTTCTATTTTTAGCGAGCTTCAAACATTTAAATTTCCCACCAAACGTTTGACCTTGAAGAGATCCAAAAGCTTAAATTTCTCACCGCCAGAGGGCGAGTGACCTTGAATTGGTCCAGAACCGGCCCCTAATCACTACTGCATTAGGTCATGAAATGTGACCATAATAATAATTATTAGTAATGGTTTATTGTTGAATTTTTTTACCTTTATTCTCAACTATATTATCGCTGTAAGAAATTGCTCCTTGGAAAGGTTGCCAGTGTAATCAAATCCTAATTGGCTAAAAATAAAACAGAGACTGTTTCGATTGGTTGCTAAATTTTGAGTTGGATTGTAATAGAAACATTCCAGCATGTCGTACTAATGAAGCAATTATCAAGTAAAAAACAACTTATTAACAAAAATAACACTTTTCTTGCTTTGAAAACTTTTTTTTACAGAATTACACTACATCTATATAAATGTTACAAACCAAAAGCATTCAAAAAACGAAAGACAGAAACGTCATGATCACTGCTGCCTACCAGATATTTTTTATTATTGCCTGGTGATACCGCAGAATCCCAGTAAGTAAACATTAGTGTTGTTTAAACACATGTTTCTATTAAATTGTTTTTTTTTTACATTCGTTTTACTGTTACTATGTATCTGAGTATATTTAGATTAGTATTAATTAGATACTTTTGTTGTGTGCTTTATATTTGTTTGTTTTATTCACATAGGTTTTCTATCACGTTCTTTGTTCTTTGTGTTATTTTTAATTAAAAATTTGGAGATTAGAATTTCCAGATAACTAAGAAATTGTCGTTTTAAATCATGCTGCCCTCTTTTGTTAGCCATTTAAACCTAGATGTCTGCAAGCAAAAAATTATTATGTATAAAATGCAATATTGCAAATAACATTTAACATAAATATAACAAGTGATACATCAAAATTTAGGAAATTATGTTCTTTTAATAAAACCCCAAAATACACAGGCGGATCCTACATAAAAGGTGCTCTAAGAGCGATTTTGCCAAAATCAATTATCTTTAATAATAAGAAAGTTATAGGGTATTAAAAAATCGACTAGATTCCAGAAACGTCCCCTAGCGGCCAAACGACTAAAGATAGCTGAATTTTCTGTGCGCCAGTGATTTTCTCATTAAATTAGAGGTCCAAACACCGAGGTCCAATTCTTCTCTCTTAAAACACAGGGTGTTTCCATACGAAAGTGTCCAATTTGGACCACCCGGTACAATTAGGTGGAATAACTATAAATGTATAAACAATGATACTAGTTTCTAACGAATGTATTGTACAATTGTAGTAACTTACTTTGCCATCATGTTGAGATACTTTAAACATGGGTAGTAGATTTTCTCCAGTCACAAATGAAACCTATCTCGTAAAAATTAATTAATCAATTTCTGCCCAATTATTTTCACATTATGACCTTTTGGCGGTAAAGTATACCTCCAATACTGGTAAATACAGGGTTACTCTGTGATACGGGTATTACTGATTGGGCAGGAAATTCAAAAGTTGATGATATATCAACAGCAATATTTGAAATGACAAATAGTCTGTATTTCTTGATTGTTGAACTACCTTCAACTTAATGTTATTATTAAAATGGAATGTTTTTATTTCAATTTAACTTTAATTTCAATGATAGATAATTATAGTATTCAGAAGCTTATAATAGATGCTGAAACCGTTTGTAACATTAAAAGCGGCTGCCAAAGTATAAACACTAAAACTGGGCCAACTTATAACATTAACACAAAAGCGATGATGTAATAAACAATTTGTAATTGATCGAATAATTTGAATTAATATAAAAAATTACCAAATAACAATCGCTACTGCCGTCGGCTCAATCGGTAAATTAAGATAGGGAGAGTTCTAATATACTGAGTTTAATAACATACCTGAAATACTGCTTGCTTCCCATCTGCTTAATTATTTTCACTTCATAATACATAATAATAAACAATTTATCAAAATGAAAATAAAATAACATGATATACTTAAGTTTATTCAATATCTGATTGAAAAGGTTAAAAAATCAGAAGTCTTATACTATTCTAAAATTATATAAAAAACATTACCTTTGAACGGTTCTGTACCTAAACTGTATTACTGCTGGTAACTATGAAGCAGAATGGTGAACTTGGTGAGGTCAATGTCTTGCTTATTTATCCTTAATATATTGTGTCCATAAATTTATTGAATTTCTTTGAAGTTTAAGTATGTAGAACTTGTGTTGTAAAATGTAATTCAAGTAAAAATTTCCATTTAAATTAGAAAAATAATAGAATAGTAAATTAGTGACTTATACGTGCCATAAAAATAATTATTATAAAAATGCCATATAAAAGTATGCATTAAGAAATATGAGTAAAATAGGAGTAAAATAAGTGAAATAGGAGTGCAAATTAAGTGAATTAAAAAAAGGCTTTCAGAATAACTCAAGTGAGTATTCCCCTAAAAGTTTTCACGCGTTGCGCGGATACAATAATATGAATCCAATTTTTTAAGAAAGGGAACTATAACTATTTATGTAATATTACACCCAAAAGATATGTTCTAGGAAATGTAAATTAAGTTGCCTTTCTCAATTCTACATATTAATAATTAAAAACTTTTCTAATATTACGCCAAATAAATGAACGATCTTAAATTAATGTATTTTTTAATACAACCACAAAAAAAGGTTGTTACACGTTTCTAAGTATAAATTTACACTACGTTTAATATTCTCGAAGATGGCGTTCACTATGGCATTCTATAACTCCTCAATATTAACATGACAGAAAATTGCCCCTATAGATCTGTTAATATTAAATTTAAATCTTTTATAGTAATAGTTATTCCAATAGCGATAATTGTAAGAGGATTAATAGCATTAAATAAAATCAAAATAAGAAAAATTATTTATCGATTAACCACATAGGATGAATAACTGCTGCAATAATTTATTTACAATTAGTAAAGTGAGATTAGTTTACTTTTTCAATTTTAATTAAGGATCAACGTAATAAAATTGAAATACACAATACTCCTTCACCAAAATTCATAATTTTAAACAATTAATGTTTTAAGCGTATATGACGCGATGGCATCTTACAACGGACTTTGATGTTAATTAATATTCACATTGTAAGTAGTATGCGAAGTATGTCTACCAAGATGACGTATTAAAGCGTTTTTCCATTTTGTAACATACTCACATTGGTGACATTTGTAATTAGTAGCTGAAGTGTGTTTTAATTGATGCTGTTTTAAACATGCCTTCAATTTTGATGAATAGTCACACTGATCACATTTGTAATTAGTAGTTGAGGTGTGTTTTAACTGATGTTGTTTTAAATATGCCTTCAATTTTGATGAATAATCACACTGATCACATTTGTAATTAGTAGTTGAGGTGTGTCTTAACTGATGTTGTTTTAAATATGCCTTCAATTTTGATGAATAATCACACTGATCACATTTGTAACTAGTACTTAAAGTGTGTATTAGTTGATGTTCTTTTAAATTATTCTTCCATTTTGTTGAATAATTACATTGGTCACATTTATAATTTTTAGTGGAAGTGTGTTTTAATCTATGTTTTTTTAAATTTCCCATCAATTTTGAAGAAAAATCACATTGTTCACATTTGTAATAAGCACTTGTACCGTGTGTTAATTGATGTTGTTTTAAATATCCCTTTAATTTTGATGAATAATCACATTGACCACATTTGTAAGTAGTACTTGAAGTGTGTATTAATTGATGTTTTTTTAAATATAACTCCAATGTTGATGAATAATTACATTGGCCACATTTGTAGTTAGTAGTTGAAGTATGTTTTAATTGATGGATTTTTAAATTGCACTTCCATTTTGATGAATAATCACATTGATTGCATTTGTAATTAGCACTTGAAGTGTGTTTTAATTGATGTCGTTTTAAACTGCTCGATAATTTTGATGAATAATTACATTGGTCACATTTATAGTTAGTAGTTGAAGTGTGTATTAATTGATGTATTTTTAAATTGCACTTCCATTTTGATGAATAATCACATTGATTGCATTTGTAATTAGCACTTGAAGTGTGCTTTAATTGATGTGTTTTTAAATTGCGTTTCAGTTTTGATGAATAATCACATTGATCACACATATAATTAGTACAACTGTTAATTAATACACGTTCTTTCAAATTTTTCTGCGATAGTGATGAATAGTCACATTTATAATTAGTAGTTGAAGTGTGTTGTAATTGATGTTGTTTTAAATTGCGCTTCACTTTTGATGAATAATCACACTGATCACAGATGTAATTAGTACATGAATTGTGTATTAATACATGTTGTTTGAAATTTTTCTTCACTTTTGATGAATAATCACATTGATCACAGATGTAATTAGTACATGAACTGTGTATTAATATATGTTGTTTTAAATTTTTTTTCAATTTTGATGAATAATCACATTGGCCACATTTATAGTTAGTAGTTGAAGTGTGTTTTAATTGATGGATTTTTAAATTGTACTTCCATTTTGATGAATAATCACATTGATTGCATTTGTAATTAGCACTTGTAGTGTGTTTTAATTGATGTCGTTTTAAACTGCTCAATAATTTTGATGAATAATTACATTGGTCACATTTATAGTTAGTAGATGAAGTGTGTTTTAATTGATGGATTTTTAAATTGCCCTTCCATTTTGATGAATAATCACATTGATTGCATTTGTAATTAGCACTTGAAGTGTGTTTTAATTGATGTCGTTTTAAACTCCTCAATAATTTTGATGAATAATTACATTGGTCACATTTATAGTTAGTAGTTGATGTGTGTTTTAATTGATGGATTTTTAAATTGCACTTCCATTTTGATGAATAATCACATTGATTGCATTTGTAATTAGCACCTGAAGTGTGTTTTAATTGATGGATTTTTAAATTGCGCTTCAGTTTTGATGAATAGTCACATTGATCACAGATGTAATTAGTACATGAACTGTGTTTTAATACATGTTGTTTTAAATTTTTCTTCAATTTTGATGAATAATCACATTGATCACATTTGTAATTAATACTTGAAGTGTGTAATAATACATGTTGTTTTAAATTACACCTCAATGTTGTCGAATAGTCACAAACACTGCACCTGTATAATAAAGGTGAAGCTTGTTTTAAGTTAGAATCCACTTCAGTTGTATGAATATTATTAATCGAATAAGAATCATTGTCTTGTTTAATATTAATCGTGTTGGCAAATTCACAATTCGAGTCATTATAAGCCAACTGAATTTCCTGTTTTATATCATTATTTATAATGACTTGTTGTTCTTGTTGTATAAGAAATAAATCGATTGTTCCTTCTTCTTTAGGTTCTAATTTAATTATATTTTTACTAACTTTAGCTGACATCTCCAACTATTCACAAGGTTTATTAAAACGTTTTGGTACATGTAATGTTAATTAGATTTTAAAACGCGTATAAAACATCTGTGCAAAACTTTTACACAACACGAGCAGTTTATTTGCACACTCACGTAAACACGTTGTATAAAAAAAAGCTTCAAAAGAGTATATATCACCAGCTGATTTTGAATGTTACAGTGGCGGTCCGTTGTTATTATGCTTAGGGGGGCTTGTAATTAATATAGAAAAAGTTAAAGATGAATTTAGTAATAAAAGCATACCGTTATGGCACGTAATGACTGGTTTTTCTATTTGGCTGTTATAATAAGTACGTTATGAAATCCAAGTGGGTTTTATAACGTTTCACTTTATCAAACTGAACATTTCCTTTGATGTTTGTAACTTAAGCTCTTATCTGTTACGATTGGTAGATACCTAGCTTTACTAGTCACAATACACGGTGTTATCTCACACCGTGTGACAATCGCAATCTTGTCAACATGGCAACCACCAAAACAAACAAGAATGTGTTGATTATTTTTATATTCCTTAATCTTACTTTGTAGAATTCCATAATTATTAGCACTAATGTTTTAAATACAATCTAATTCCACAATTTATTGTATGTAATTAGTCAATTGTCTCCGCGTTTCAATACAATTTGTATCATTACCGAGAGAAAACACATAAGTAAAATAATAGTTATGGTAACAGATCATTAAGGTAATATAGCAAACCAATGAAAACTATAATTTTATATTTGAAATATCTGTTAAACGTCAGTCTAAGAGATCGACCTGTTCGTTCATTAAAGATAATTTTTATTTATGTTTATACATTTCGTATTGTGAGTTGTCACTAAAATTCTTTATAAATAGGCAACTCATGTTACTCACCTGTATTATATACGTTTTGTTTTATGGTTTTATATCCAGTATATGTGTGTAAAGCATGATGTATAAGGAAGAGTGTATGGCATTTTATATTTGATATTATTGAAATAAATATACGTAGTAAAGTGGAGTTTATATATATATATATATATATATATATATATATATATATATATATATATATATATATATATATATATATATATATATATATATATATATATATATATATATATTATATAATATGAGATGATTCAAATTAGCAAGTAGCTATGTAATTTGCATAGTGAAGTTTTACTTTAGTTAGTACGAAATGGTACATTTCATTAAATATTCTAGATAATAATGATTAATAAACATTGAGATGTGAAAGTTAAATATTTCTTTATATAATTTAAATAATGTTAAAATAAGTAATCGACAGCACAGTACATTGAAGTATAGGGTATGTTTGTTATCGTTATCAGTTAATTCAAGTTTTATTTAGTTTTGTAAGTTTATTTAAAACAATATTCCCTGACGACATGTGATACAGGTTGTAGTTGACAGAAATAATGTTAAAACTAGATTAGGCTGGTATCAATGTCGCAATTCACATGTACGCAGCCAAGATTAGTGAAAACATTCGTATTAGTACGTTAAACACATATAGTGCAAAAATTATGAAAAACAGATTAAGACATTGTGAGTGACTATAAAACATAAATCAAGCAGCAGCTCTGGGATTATTGTGTAATCAACAATTTATGACCTTAAACTAGTGAGTGACAACATTCCGACACTAGTCGTAGAAGAACTTATGAACCTACGAAAGTGGTAAAATAAATTAATTTGTGACTTGAACATTAAGTTTAAACACTTACATTAACAGTTATTGTGTTTAAAAGTGTGAAATTTAACATTAAATTATATAAACAAAATGAGGTTATGTTCTCTCCTCGCATAAAAATTTTGTAAAAAGTATTTTAATTGAGACAATTTATATAAAATAAATTACTAGAGGCAAAAATAGTGAGGTAGCCTCAATTTTATGTCATAATTCCTTATATTTATGTCCATTTTGTTAATTTTAGTTTTTAAGTATATGGGTAGAATTTAAATAATTTTCCTCTCAAATTGGCCGTAGGCATGTTTAAGATGGATATTTGGGTGTAGTAGTATCCCCTATTCATGTAGAGGTAATTTCCAGGCCTGTAAAATTCATAGAATTAGTGTAAATTCAATAAATAAGTGTAAAATTAACGTAGTTATTAAGTGTAGGAATTAGTCCGTGTTTGGTTTCAAATTATAGATAAAATTATGTAGGTTATGGAAATGTTTTTAGATTTAAGAAATGTTAAAGGGGCGAAAGTTATAGGGCTTTAAAGAAATATCGTAATGTAAAATTACAGTAGCCAATCAGAATTCAGGAATATTCTTCGTAACTATAGAAAACATTCGATGATTTGGTTGTCGACCAAAATCATATAAATACAAGCTTAGCTTCACAAACTCTCTTGATTTTCATCTTTTGCAACAACTTGCCAAAGTAAGCTGTTGCCAAATTTTTGAAAATAATTTTAAAACAAATTAACGTCACTTCGGTAACTTAACAAAGTGCGATTTAGTATCGGAAGTGTTAACAAAACAAGTGATAGTCTTTTGTCGGAAATAATTAAATTAAGGTTAGTTTACCTTTTAAATTTCAAATCGGAGGTTTTCGATTAGTTATAAAAATATTTCCGCAGTTTCGACCTTGTTTGTTTTAAATTTATATTGTGTATGTTGGTATGGATATTTAATTGTGTTGTCTTCGTGTTTTTATCATTATACACCTTGTTTATCAAAAGTGTGTTTAATTTACAACAACCTTCAACGATCCATGCTTTTCAAAATTTATTTTGAAGTTAATTAAAAAGAAATGATGAGCCTAAAAATAAAGATTCGTCAATATTCTAATAACAATAGTGAAACTTACCTAAATGAATAAGCTGTTCATTTAAAAGAAAATTTGGATGTTCGAGGAGCAGAGTTGCAGTTCGCAGGAGCTGTTGTCTTCAGCAGTAACCCACAAAAGGAGGACATTGTATGTGAGTACTTATTGTTGACATTGATACTTTATTGTTATGTTCATAATTTCAATCTTTGTAATAATCATGATGTGTAACAACAGGTATGCATGTCCAAAGGGAATGTATTTGTTCTAAAATTTAAATGTTTTATATTAATACTGTTGGTTATTCAAACGTAGTTATACTTACTTGTATGTCGAATTTCATTTTTAGTTGTAGTCCAATCATATGTTTGCGTATTCACAGCGCATGCCCACGTATACTTTTAAAAGAATTTTGTTATGTACAGGGTGTAACACAGGTATTAATGCGAATTAAAATTATAATTCAGTTTACTTAATCAATTTAGATACGATAGAAATAATAGGACATTATCTCAATGTGCTTTAATCATATTAACTATGATTATTGTATTCAAACAAGCAATATAATTCAAAGTAATAATCATTTATTTTATAATGTTAAAAGTAAAGTTTCTTCTAAATTTTGATCCCTATCCCCTTTTGATGAGTCCCATAGTTCTACCGACGAATATATTCTCAATTTTAAGAGTTTTAGCCGATAATAAAATAAATAATTAATAATAAAATAATAATTAAATAATATAATTTATAAAGGATATTAGAATACGTATAAAATAGGTGGGTTTTAAATCAGTACAATATATATATATATATATATATATATATATATATATATATATATATGGAAAATTCAGAGAAACAATAAAAGTACGATTCCTAAATAATAATATTAACAGGTTATGCACCCAGATCACGTAGATGAATCAAGATAATAAAAAGTAAAGTTAGTAGAGCACGAGAATCGAGGAAAGTATAAGTGATTGGAAATATTGAAAATAAAAAAAAATGACTCAGATAAATGGCAAATACGTGAATATAGAACCGTTGAATGGTGAAAACTATTACAACTGGAAATTTAGAGTGGAAATGATATTAACCGAAAATGGGGTACTGGAATGTGTACAGCAAGAAACAGACACAAGCAACGATGAATCAAGATGGCAAGAATAAGTGTAGAAAAAATGATAATAAGGCCAAATCACTAATAGTGCAATGTGTATTGGACTCGCAACTAGAATATCTAAGCGACAAGCAAACAGCATATGAAATGTGGAAAATTTTAGAAGAAAGGTTTCAGAAAAAAGGGCTTCCAGGTCAGTTATTTTTGAAAAGAAAAATGTTATCAATGAAAATGCAAGAAAATGAATGTTTGGAGAAGTTTATATTAGAATTTGAGGAAATTTTGAGACAGATGAAGGCCACTGGCATAAACCTAGATGGAAAAGACATTATTTACAACCTACTGATGACACTACCAAAATCGTACGAAACCGTGGTAACTATTATTGAAAATATGGAAGTAACGGAGCTGAGGTATGATACAGTAAAAGCGGAATTACTTGGTGAGTACAAAAAAAGAAAATTAGGAAGTTACAAGCAAGAAAGAAGTAACAGTAGTGCAGCATTTGTATCCGAGAAAGTGTGTTTTAGATTTGGTCAAGTAGGACATGACATAAGGGAATGTCCACAACAGAGTAGGCAGCTTTTCGACCCTGGTCCACAAAATTGGAGTCATGTACGAAGTTAAACAGTAAAACTCTCGTTTAGCCGAGGATTTCGAGGAATGCAGACTAGTAGTGGAATAAGCAGAGGCAACTATAGAGGTAATAGAATAGGATACAGAGGGACAAACAGAGGATTTCAAGGAATTGGTGAAAGAAAAAATTTTTATGAAATATGTTTTGAATTAACTTCATTGGAGTGCAATAATGTAGAAAACTATGACACTGAGTATTTAAAATGGCATAAAAGATATGCTCATGCAGGTTTTAGTAGCTTGAGAAAAATAATTAAAAGCAACATGGTAAAGGGAATTGATAATAATTTAAAGTTACACGATGTAGATTTTTGTGATTTCAAAGGTAAAATGACACGTTATCCATTTGTCACCCGTACTAAGAGCAAGAGGATATTAGAAATAGTACACACAGATTTATGTGGGCCAATCACACCTCAGGCGATAGATGGCAGCAGGTATTTCCTGACATTTATAGATGATTTTTTTAACTTCATAGTAGTGTTTATGTTAAAAAAATAAATCTGAAGTCTAAGAAAGGGTTTTAGAATATATTAATATGGTAGAAGCAAAATTCACATGCAAAATTTCTAAGCTGAGAAGTGATCACGGAGGTGAATTTGTGTCAAACGAAATTAGAAAGCTATGTCTAGAAAAAGAAATAATACTCGACTATATGACAACATATATGCCACAGCAAAATGGAGAAGCGGAAAGGAAGAATCGAAGCTTGGTGGGGAGAAGCAGAGCAATTTTAGAAGATTCAGGGATGCCCAAAGAATTCTGGCATGAGGCAGTGAGAACACTAAACTACGTAATGAATAGGGAAATTGTGGCAAATTTAGATATGATACCTGCAGAGATATGAAATGATACTGAACCAGATGTGAGTAATTTAAAGATATTTGGATGCACTGCTTATAGTATGTACAGAAACAATTCAGTGATACGTTTGATCCTACGATTGAAAAATGTATTATGATCGGATATGCACCCACACGGTATAGGCTATGGAGTATAGATAAACAAAAGGTAATAATAGCGAGAGATGTAAAATTTAATGAAGGTGAATTTTGGTTTAAAAAAGAAAATGTCTAGGTATGCATAGAAACAGAAACACAGGAAAACAAAACAAAAGTTATGATAAATGTTGGCTATAATGACAGAGAAAATGAATCGTTGATTGATGAAGAGGATCATAGTAAAGGACAAAGAGAAGCAAATGATACAATAGAAAGTAAGCGAACGAAAAGAATACCTAAGAAATACGAGGATTTTGAGCTATACATGGCATTTGATGTGACAGCATTTGTAGAAGTTCCAAAAAATATGTCTGATATCAAAAATCGACCTGATGAAAAATTGTGGGCTTATAAAAGTTTGGAAAAATTAGATAAGGATAAGTATATTCAGTTTATATCCGTGTGTGAACATTGGTTATTGGATGCGGAGTTAAGCGGAGGACTTAAAATGGGTGCTTGGAAAATTGCATCCTATTTTTGCCGATCAAACCGAAGTCATGGTGGTGTTTTAATTTTATTCAACTCCACTGCAAACTTAAATCTTTCTCCTCTTCCAAAAATAACCCAATTATCTAAAGAAATTCATTGTGAACTATCAGCTATATACTGTGTCTCGTATAATGTAGCCTTAATTTCCCTATACAGATCGCCGTTAGGAGATTTTAATATATTTTGTGAAAATCTGGAAAGTATTTTGTATTTATTAAAGACTTACTCAAGTGATAATATGTGGTGATTTTAATGTGAAGTTCAACAGTTGTGAGTATAATGCACCACTATTAGTAATATTTTCTTGTCGTACGGCTTTGGAAAAGCAACTGTTGAAGCTACAAGAGGAAGAAACTGTTTGGATATTTTTTATAAATTTCTCTATAAACAGCTTTACTTTCAAAAATGTAGACACGGGTTTATCAGATCACTTAGGTCAATACATTACACTTCAAATAGAAATTAGTGATAGAGATAAATTACAGGCAGTAAGTACCTTTAGACCAATTACTCAAAAGGGACTTATGGCTTTATTTAACGCTCTTAATCATACGTCATGGAATACTCTAGATGATTGTAAATTAGATACTAACGAAAAGTTTGAAATATTTCACAAAAAATTCACTAGTGCATTTCTAATGGCTTTCCCTGAACGTAAATTAGTAACCCGTCAATGTGACCATGGAATATAGTGGTTTAGTAAAGAAATTCGAGCTCTTAGAGAGAAACTACACTTCATAAATAATTTGTATAACACACACAAAACTGAAAATTTTAAACTATTGCGTAATACTTTTCGTATTAAATATAAGTAAGCCATCAGATTTGCAAAAATTACAGCTAATGACAGTGTTATTTCACAAGCAGTAAATAAGACGAAAGCTATGTGGCAAGTAATAAATTCACACAGGAATTCAAGGAGTATTTCTCCATCGGTTGATATAAGCTCGGACGATTTTAATTCTTTTTTTGTAAATATGGCAACTAAAATAATTAAGGATTTACCAAAAACCCAATTCTGCGCTTTAGATGTGTGCAAAGTAAGCGTGAATTCAAACATTCGATTTAACTTTCAAGAAATATCTCAGTCTGAAACAAGAGATATATTAATGACTCTCAAAAATAGTAAAGCTAAAGACATCTACGGCATTTCCACTTATCTTGTTAAAAAAAATATTAGCCTTTATGTTGCACCTTTAACAAAGTTGATAAATGACGCATTTAGATCTGGCTGTTTTCCAAAATTACTAAAGGTTGCTTCCATTGTGCCCTTATTTAAGTCAGGGGATATAAACGAAATTGCCGATTATAGACCTATATCTATATCTATATTACCGACATTTTCTAAGGTATTTGAAAAGGCGATGAGTAGGCAGATTTACAAATATTTTGAAGATAACCAGATTTTTTATTCTAACCAATATGGTTTTAGAAAACGTAAATGTACCTCGGATTCATTAATAAAATTTGTAAATACCACATTA
The DNA here is from genome assembly GCA_036346205.1 of Vesta saturnalis. Taxonomy (NCBI): domain Eukaryota; kingdom Metazoa; phylum Arthropoda; class Insecta; order Coleoptera; family Lampyridae; genus Vesta; species Vesta saturnalis. Next base: position 175,104 of record JARFJB010000390.1, read on the forward strand.
GACTGTTTTGAAAACGGTGCATACACAATCGCTATGTTCCTGGACTTAACCAAAGCGTTCGATTGTGTATCGCACAATATCTTGCTGCAAAAATTGAGAAGTATATATAATTTTAGCGAAAGCAGCGTTACACTAATCTCGTCATATATATCAGACAGATTTCAGCACGTTTCTTCCAATGGAATTTTGTCAAACAGACTTTCTATAACTCGTGGTGTTCCCCAAGGATCCATTCTTGGTCCTCTATTGTTTCTGATTTATTTCAACGATTTTCCAGACTTTGTAAACATTTATGCTGATTGCATTTTCTACGCTGATGATACAACCCTTTCTCTAAATGAACAATCGTTAGATGAACTTATATTAAAACAAAAAAGTACAAACCTTAGCGTCACAGTGGTTCATACCAAACGAATTAAAATTAAATGAGACGAAATCAAAAACTTGTTGCTTTAGCTACGTCTGCATTCACATGTAAACACTCAATCAGTAAGATTTTTAGGTATACAGATTGATCCACACTTAAACTTTAATGTTCATACAGAAATGATAAGTAGAAAGATTAGTAAAATATTTTCGTTCTAAGACGTTTGGTCGAAAATGTTTTAATAAACGCTACCACTCTCTAATACACTGTAGTAAGTTATGGCATAATGGTGTGGGAAATTGTTCCTCAGCAAGCATAGTATTTGGACTGCAGAGACATGCAGTAAGAATCATAAATGCACAGCGATGTCAGGATGATTGTAAGATGTCTTTTGTTGACTTGAACATTCTTACAGTGCCATCCCTGTTTATTGTATGCAAAAGACAACTTACACTTATTTAAATCGCAATCTGGTATACATGACCATTATACACTATCGCGAAATAATATCAGAACCAACTACTGTAGGTTATCCAAAACGCAGAAGGGTCCTGTGTACATTTCTCAAAATCTCTTTAATTGTCTTCCCATTCAAATCAAAACGCTAACTAGATCAAACTTAAAAATAAATTAAAAGATTTTTAACTATCAAAGCGTACTACTCAATTAAGGAATTCCTGTGTAATGATTTATCTACTCTAAATTGATTACCTTCCCACATATTATTTAATTTTAACTTGGATGTTTTAAAAGTTGTTTAATGTTTGTTTTTCTGTATCTTTGCTAGTTATGGTATTGGTTTGCTTTTTTCTAAATTGTTTTGTATATGTTTTTTTATCGATATTGTGATATGACAAATGTAAGTACTCTGCACAGTAACACGCAAATAAATTATTATTATTATTATTATTATTATAAGGCTAGATTAGTAGTGAGAGGTTTTCTTCAAGAAAAAAATATTGACTATGAAAACATTTATTCACCCGTAGCAAAAATGTCAACCATTCGAATGATTTTAATAATAGGAAATCAATTCAAATTTTATTTTAATCAACTTGATGTCAAAAACGCCTTTTAAATGGAATTATTGATGATAATGTTTTTATTTACCCTCCAGAAGGTGTTGAATGTAATCCAAATAAAGTTTTAAACCTAAAGAAATCATTATACGGCCTTAAGCAATCGAGTAAATGTTGGAATGAGAAAATCAATACATACCTATTAAATATTGGCTTTGAGAGATCTAACAATGACTATTGTTTATATTTTATGAATGCAAGAGACAATGTACTTTACTTATTGTTGTATGTTGATGATATAATTTTGTTAGGTCCCAATTTAGGTCTAATTAATAAAATTAAAATGCAACTAATGAAAGATTTTAAAATGGCAGATAAAGGTGAATTGAAACATTTCTTGGGATTAGAAATAATAATTAACAATAGAGCAAAAGGTGTATTAAGAGTTAGTCAAGAGAATTATACAAAGAAATTAATCAAACATTTCAGAATGGAAGACTGTAACAGTTCAAGGATTCCTGTAGAACCAAAGCATTGACCAAAGTTAAATATTGAAGTTTGTTAAATGTAGAGTATGTAACGAGTAAGCCATATCGGTAATTGTTAGGTTGCCTTATGTACTTGATGTTGGGTAGTAGACCCGATATTTCTTTTGCTTTAAACATTTTCAATAGAGTCCAGGACGAAGCCACGGATTATGCTTGGAATAATCTAAAAAGGGTAGTAAGATATCTAAAGGATACACAAAGTTTTGGTATTGAATACATTCGGGAAGAAAAATATTGTAATGTGACTTGTTTTGTTGATGCTGATTGGGGAGGCGACATAAATGGTCGCAAATCATTATCTGGATTTTCAGACTCTTTAACAATACAATGATGTGGGCTACTCGAAAATAACATTGTATTTCTTTATCTAGCACAGAGGCGGAGTTAATTGCGCTCTGTAATGCTGTTTCAGAAGGTTTATGATTAATTAAACTTTTAAAATTGATGTGAAACCTATATTGATTCATGAGGATAATCAAGGATGTATTGCTACAGTGAACAATCCTGTAACAACAGACGAGTAAAACATATTGATCTAAAATATAATTTTTTATCAGAAAATTTGAACAAAAGGATAATAAAAGTCTTATATGTTTCCACTGATAACCAGTTAGCAGACTTGTTGACTAAGGGATTGAGGTTTGATATTTTAAATAAATTTAGGAACTGTTTAGGTATAAAAAGCTTTGAGTAATTTTAGTGAGGAGAGGTATTGTGAGTTGTCACTAAAATTCTTTATAAATAGGCAACTCATCTTACTCACCTATATTATATACGTTTTGTTTTATGGTTTTATATCCAGTATATGTTTTGTTCATACTAAAAAAATGATATAAGATGTATGTGGTAAGCAAGATGTATAAGAAAGAGTGTATGGCGTTTTATATTTGATATTATTGAAATTGAAAACTTCTGATAGAAAGGAACGATATTCGAGCACTGAGGATTTCCTACTTGCAACGAATAAAATATTACCGGGAATTAAAACGCCCCATTGTGTTATGTCCACAGTGGACACACTCAATCAAAATCATGGAGTGATGGTAGTGAAAATGGGCTAAAGTGTAACATATCTAAAGGACCACGAATGATTGTAGTGCATGCGGGTGGTGAAATGGGATTTCTAGATGGTTGTAGTTTGGTTTTTAAATCTGGGCTAAAAAGTGGAGATTATCATGACGATATGAACTCGACAAACTATGAAAAATGGTTGCAGGAGAAGCTTTTACCGAATTTGCCGCCAAATTCGGTACTGGTGATAGATAACGCGCCTTATCACAATGTCCAAGTTAATCGAGCCCCATCCAGTACTTCTAAAAAAGAAGAAATGGTGAAGTGGTTAGTTGAAAAAAAATTATCATTTACTCCGCAAATGTTCAAACCGCAGTTATACGATATTATTAAACAACACAAAAAACAGTATATTACGTACAAATTTGATGACCTATTACACAAAAAGAATCATACTATACTCAGACTTCCACCCTATCATCCTGATTTAAATCCAATAGAATTAATCTGGGCACAAATAAAAAACAATATCGCAAAAGAAACGTGACATTCAATTTTAACGAAGTAAAAGCTTTACTGGAAGAAGAAATTTCGACTGTTACGCATGACCATTGGCGAAATTGTTGCAAGAAAATCATTGAAAATGAAAACAATTACTTAAAAACGAACATTTTTTGATATACAAACGGAACGTATAGTAATAAATTTGGGAGAAGAGAACAGTTCGGACGATGAATTTAGTGATTGTGATTGATTTTTTTATTACATTATATGATATATAAGTATTTCTACATGTTCGCAATGTATATAAATTATTAAATTAATAAAATAACATAACACTTTAAATGTGATTTTGTACATGTACCAACGATTAATTATGCCGCCCTTGATAAGTGATTTTAAGCTGTTACACTTGACGATTGTTTCCGAACGCAATGACGTATCTGCGCGACCCGAATCATCTTTAATTGTGCGACCTGTAGTAAAGTGGAGTTGGTGATTCATATATATATGGAAAATTCAGAGAAACAATAAAAGTACGATTCCTAAATAATAATATTAACATTTCGAATGATTCAAAACATCTAATTTGTTTAAAAACTGCAGTAGCTACTTTACAGATTTAGAGAGATAACATTTTAGTAATTCTTTCAAAACATAATTATATGCAGAAAGTTCATGATTTTATTAGTAACGAAAATTTAGAAATTTTAAAATAGAGATCCTACAAATTTGAAAAAGATGTGAAAGAAAGTTTACAAACAAGTACCCACAACCACCAAAACTATACGGTCCCATAAGAATCAACAAATCAAATATCCCTAACAGAACAGACCAATAGTTTCTTATAGTATACCTTAACTTAAAAGTGTGTTAAACTAATATATTCGGGTCCTACATTAATTAATTATTATATATATATATATATATATATATATATATATATATATATATATATATATATATATATATATATATATATATATATATATATACAGGGTGGCCCACAGCTTTCGTCTCGGTTTTTCTACGAGAAATGAAAAGGGTTGGGAAATAATTTTAGCGCAGTCATATGTGGGTTCTTGAGGAGCATATTCCAAAATTATTTTTGAATATACAGGGTGGCACAAAAATAAAGTACATAACATGCATTAATGGTCTCAGGAAAACCCACATTGGATGCGGCAAGTAGAACATCAAAATCGCTGCAGTTTAAACGTATGGTGCGGAATCGTGGAAGGAACGATTATAGGCGCATATTTTTCGACCAAACCATTAATGGAGAAAGGTTTTTGGAATTTCTGAATACTTTCCTTCCACCACTGTTAGAAGATGTCTCCTTGGAAACAAGAAGAAATATGTGGTTTCAGCGTGATGGTTGTCCGGCACATTATAACCAAATCGTACGTCAGTATTTAGAGGAACGATGTCCGAGTCGTGTTATGGGGAGAGGAAGTTTGTTTACCTGGCCGCCGCGTTCGCCGATTTAACTTGTTTAGATTTTTATCTGAAAGACCTGGTTTTTCAAAAGAAACCATCAACCAGGAATATATGATGGAACGAATTCGAAATGATATTAGAAGCTTGTCCAGGGCTGAAGTTGAAGCAGCGGTTTTTTCTACCGAAAATAGATTAAATAGATGCATTGATAATGACGGAAAAAATTTTGAACACTTGGGAGCTTTTTGTGACTAATGTAAGTATGTGTAAGGGTTTTGTGTCTTTTTCATTTGTTCTGTTGTTAAGTTAGCCCATTGGCCTTTAAACACGCTTCAAAACTAATTTTGAACCAGTCCTAAGCCTAGATAAAGTGTGAAGGAAGGCTCGACGTGTTAACGATTTTGTGCTAAATCAGAAGAAAGTTTAATCAAAATTTAAATTACGTCAGTTACCATGGCTACGGAATTTGTTTTTCTCGATAAGGTAACTTAATCTGATTAGAGTACTCCAATTTTGACATTTTCTCATATAAATCAAGATCGGTTGTAGATATCGGGATGCGGTTTGCACTAAAATTTAGCTATTTTTATGTTGGTTTCGAGTCTTTCAAGAAAGTAGTGCATTTCCATTTAACTTTTTCCGAAAACCACAAAATGTGTAAACGCTGCAGATAACGCCTTCTAGTTTATTTACTTTAAACTAAACAGTTTACCAAAAATTTTCTTTAAACGAGCATAAAATACTTTTTCTATTTTGTGTGTTTAATATGTACATTATGACACTCAAACGGGTGTTTTAATGTTTGACTTTAAAGTTTAGTAACCTAACATTTTTTTTCTTGATGTTGGTATGTAAACTAATGAAGTTCTTTATTGATGTATGTAAACGTAAATGTAACATAACCTATTCTGATTTGAACTGTTGCCAACCTACATTCAAAATTATGAAATAAGGTGACAAATGGAATTTACATTTTTTCAAAATTTTCAACACAAATACGCAAAATAGAAAAAATAGTATAAGAAACTCGTTTCATAAGACGCTTTATCGCATTCGTCCATTAGAAAACTCACCGCTGCGCGGGTCGTTTTCTAAACTTGGACTGATGCGATAAAAACGCGTCTTATGAAACTTGTTTCTTAATATACTATTTTCAAATCGGTTGAACGGTTCAGGCGATATTAAAATGCAAATATTGACAAATACTTTGGCTCCCCCCTCCCTTATTATGATATGTACGAAAAAATGTCGTAAAGCAAAATCGTGCGGTATTACCCAAGCTGTTAAATGATGTTTTGAAAGTTATAGCTCATCGTCTAACTTTCTAAGATAGCGTGAATTTTATGTTTATTCATAATAGTTACGCTCCTCAGCGATCAAATTACGAGTTTCAAAATAATTTCCAGCTATTTCTCTTGCCCATTTTACATATCCGCTTCAAGATGGCGGGAGGTTTGGACGTACATGAAGTGATCTCTACTAAAATTTGTAAAAAATGTGGTAAAAATCCTCAAACTTACTTAAAGTGTATTAAATGTAGTGCTGTGTATCATCCTGGTTGTGCGAAACACATTAAAAATATAAAAATAATTAATGATAAGCAGATGCTGTGATAATATTAACAGTGTTGAACCTGAGGAAAATATTTTGTCTGTCAAATTTCTTGAAGAATTTAATTTTGGAAAAAGACAAAGTAATTCTAAATCAAGAAATTGCTATTAATTCTCTGCAAAATCAAATTATTCTTTTAAATAAAATACAAACATTGAATTGTTCTGATAAACGTGGAATTTCACATGATCTGACCTCTAAGTTATCATCAAATAAAATAAACAAACATGTAAGTAAACAGAATAATACACTTAATTCAATTGAATGTGGCCCATCTAATAATGCTACCAAATTGTTTCCAATTATTGATAATATCGACATTAATGACGCACCTGCGACTACTGCTACTCATTCTAGAATTGTTCAACAGTCAGAAAAAGGAGTGACACATCTGCATCTAGCAATAAACGTAAATCAATTGCACGTATAATTGGTAATAATGATATGGATTCTTCTTGTAATATAAAAGCAGTAATACGTAGAGCACATTTGCATGTCTATAAGTTAGACCCAGATACTTCTGTAGACATGCTCCTGACATACCTCAAACCGATGTTTCCGGATATTGACTGTGACAAACTTAATCAAAATTTTATTCTTTTTTAATCATTAAATCGAATCTAGGAAACTTGGACCGTCTATTGGCCAATCTTTGTAGACGTGTTTCCGCAATTGAACAACTAACGTCTAGGAAGTCTACAAAAACCAAAGTAAATTCTATATCTCATATTAGCAATGACCTTTTGGTTTTTTATATTAATATCCAAAGTCTGAGGAATAAAATGAATGAACTTGATGCATTCCTCCAGGATGAGAATCTGGACATCGTTTGTATTAGTGAACATTGGATTACTAACCCAGATATATTGTTAATTTACTTAAGCTTGGTGAATTGATTGTAAAATCCTATTACTGTAGGTCTACTTCTATCCATGGAGGTGTCTTAATTTTTGTTAAATTAGAAATCTCAGCTAAACCATTAAAGTGCATTAATGACTTATCTATTGAACTTCATTGTGAGATTTGTTGCATACAAATAAATGTCAACGTAATTATTGTATGTATTTATAGATCACCTTTGGGCAATTTTAATACCTTCTATTGTCAAATGGAAATGTTGCTTGATAGATTAGTGCAGTATAATGTTATTTTGGTGGGGGATTTTAATGTTCGTTTTGGTATTGACACACAATCGCAGATTTTATGTGATCTTTTAAATGCTAATGGTTATATTCAAACGGTTTTCACTCCAACAAGGCATGAAAACTGTTTGGATAATATTTTTATCAATTTTTCCATAAATGATTACACCATAAATTCTGTTAATTTAGGTTTATCCGACCACTTAGGTCTAAAGTTAACATTACATAACCTCAGGGGGCCCAAAATGGATTCTTGCGTAACTAAAGTAGTTCGTCCGTTAACAATGTCGGGTATGAATAAGTTTTTCGCAAATTATGATTGGGATTATACGTTTTCAGATAATAGTGTAGATTGTAATACTCATTTCACTAACTTTGTTAATATAGTTTGTCAGATTTGTACTGACTGTTTTCCTACTGTTCAAATGAAAACACTTAATTATCACTCTTCTGTAAAATGATTTACACCTAACTTACGTAAATTGAGGAAAACCTTCAAATGGTTAATGATTTGTACAATAAGTTTCGTTATCAGAACTTATTAGTATTAAAAACAATTGACTATTGAGTACAAGAAGGAGATCAAGCTTGCTAAAACTAAAGCTAATGATAATTTTATTAAGTCAATTGGTAATTCTATTAACGCTATGTGGTCCATAATTAACTCACATAGAAGTGTGAACGTGTACTCGGTTTCAATTTTATCGGCTAATGACTTTAACACTTTTTTACAAGCGTCGCATAGAACAACTCAGCGAGCTCATCTACTGGTAATAATGACCAGCCTAACTCTAGTAACGTCAGCATTTTTAATGCGCCTGGTTTTCAATTTAAAGGTGTATCTCAAATTCAAGTTCGAGAGGCCATAAAAAGCTTGAAATGCAATAATTCTAGAGATATATTTGGTCTTAATATAAAATTGATCAAACGTAGTGTGAGTTTATTTATCAAACCGCTAACCACACTAGTTAATATTATTATTAAATCTGGAATTTTTCCAGATAGTCTCAAGGTGGCATTAGTCTTACCACTTTTTAAAAAAGGTGAAGACAGAAATAATGTCAATAATTTTCGTCCGATATCTATTTTGCCAGTATTCAGTAAACTAATTGAAAAAGTTCTGTATTTACAATTTTCCGAGTATTTTGAAAGTAATGATCCTTTTTCAAAATCAATATGGTTACCGAAAATGTAAAAGCAATTCTGATGCAATAACTAATTTTGTCAGTACCTCTTGAGATAGTTTTGTAAAAGGTGAACTTACAATTGCTGCTTTTGTAGATCTTTCAAAGGCTTTTGATTGTATTTTTCACGAAATTTTGGTAACTAAACTAAAATCTTTCTACAAGTTTAACAGCCTCAGTGCTGAGTTAATTGCCTCATTTTAAGAAACAGACATCAATGTGGCTACACGACAATATCCTTTCTGATAAACTACCTGTTCATCATGGAGTACCGCAGGGTTCTATATTGGGACCCTTGTTATTTTTAATTTATATAAATGACATGCCTAGGTATCTTCCATCTAGCATTAACTGTATCTTGTATGTTGATGATGCAACGCTATTTATCAACTGGTTCTGATTTTAACCTTGTTAACAATAATGTTGCGAAAGGTATTGACATTGTCAAAAGTGGTGTTGTTTTAACCAACTAATGCTCAATGATTCAAAAACGATAGTTATGCCTCTATCATTAAAAAAGCTAGTACAGATTCTTCCTCCAAAGTACTATTCTTGGGTTGTGGTATAGACTGGCGTTTAAATTTTGATTATCGTTAACTTAGTAACAAATAAATTAAATAAATATTTATTTTTAACGCTTACATAGCAATACGTCCCTTGAAGTAATTAAAACAGCCTACTTTGCGCTAATACAAAGTACTCTACTTTATGCAGTATTGGTTTGGGGTCATAGTGCACAGTGCCGAAATGTTTTTCGATTGCAGCGTAAGGCAATCAGAATCATTGCTGGTCTTGAATATAGGGCTGACTGTCGCAACTCTTTTATTGGCTTAAAGATCATAACTTTTCCATGCCTCTATATCCTCGAAGCTCTCTGTTTTGTTAAACGGAATCTCTCTCTGGCTGTTCATCATTCTGATATCCATCAGCATGATACCAGGCACAAAGATAATCTGAGAGTTAAATATTGCAGGCTGAAGAAATCTCAGAATAACTGTGGTATCAGTCTCAAGTATTTTTTAATTTATTACCTGATACTGCTTAAATAAATAGATTTGATATATTCATTTGATGAGTTTTCCATCAATTCTAAGTCAATTGAATGTTAGTTCGTTCGTAATTTTATTGTTTATGTTTGTTTTTTTTTATTAACTTATTATATGTATTGTAATAAGTTTGAATATGTTTGTTTTACCCGGACGAGTGTAAGTGTACTTATGTACTCATGCTGCACAATAAATATTATTATTATTATTATAAGGATTTTTTCCCAAACCACTAGGCCCTACCATTGTCGAGATACAGCCGCTCCGTACCCTTATCCGGACACCCAGGTGTATATATATATATATATATATATATATATATATACATATTGTAATGTACCCAGGCCAATATAACGACTGCGCAGTTCGACTGCAAAAACAAATTTAATACACGAACTTACATACGCCAAATGGTCGTCGTGGAAGAGTTGTTACAGCTATGTACCAAAGATGTTTTAGCTATAATATTTACAGGCACTACAACTCTCTCCCCCATTATCTTAAATCCGTTAACTTGATGCAATTCCAACGAAAGTACAAAATGTTATTAAAACGCTAACATTTTCAGTAGTCAACGCACTGTATGACGACTACTTAAGCTAGAAATGTATGAACAAAATTCTTTAATTCTTTAGTATGTAATTTAGTAGTGCAAGAGCAGTAAGTGATAATTTATCATTATTAACATGAACTCCGCCTATTAGGCAATGTAAATCCTTTGTACGTAAATTCATAAAGTAGCTCAATAAAGGCATATTATTATTATATGTGTTGCGGATATCTAGGCTAGGATAAAATAAAGTATATAAAAACACAGTACATAAATTTATAAGCAAGGCAATGCAGTTCTGCTGTCTTTATTGAACTACCAAAGAAAAACCTTTCCACTTACTACAACAGAAATAAAATAAAAGAATTGGTTATAAATACATCCATCAATACACGTTTAGTTTCTATTGCTATGAAAATATCCTAATTGTTATAACACGAGTAATCCTAATAAATCAATGTGGGAATGCTATAAACATTTAATACAGGCCTGTACCTCAAAAACGGTGATCACCATATTACAGTACAGTTAGCTAAATGTAGTATAAGTAAAACATCACAACATGTTAAAGGTTTGCGTTTAAAATTAAACCAAAGAAAACATGTTTCATACCAGGCACAAGAGGATTCAAATTAACATATTTAGTTACTGGGTTATCTCGAAGGTGGCTTTAATACTTTTACCGCTTATCCCAACATTTACATGTGAAATCCATCTAATATGCTACATTATAGAAAATTCAATTGTACTCACAATAAAAAACTCTACATTAAAAACAAGTTGGATGTAATATTAACTTTCAAATTATCTTTGTATTATTTATATTAAAGTATACCTTATGTACTGTAAACAGTATATAGTTAATTCTTATTTATTCAATTTATAAAAACTTTTTAAAGAGTTTTTCTTAAATTAATTTGCTCTTAAAGTATATAGCTTTACTACAGGACAAACAATTAGCATTACCAAGTTCAAGAATAACTTAAGTTTACTTGGATCATTAAGTAAAAGCTTCATAATGGTCTTTCGGGAGTTACCCAAACAAGTTAATTTAAATGTCAATATCCAATATTAAATTGTAATTGAAAGAAACAAAAATTGTCATTTATCTTGTTCAAATGACAAATGAATAGACTATATTAATTTAAATTAAAAGCATTTTAATTTTTAAATTTAAATTCTTTATTTGAATTTATATTGAATGCAAAATTCCTTAGAATTGTACAGATTCCAACAGGAGTTCAAATCATTATTTACAATCATAATTTAGATGTTTCAATTTTTTTCAAATGACGTATTCTTCAAATGATTATATGTTATTTATAAATTTAAATTCGCCTTTCGTTAAACATATTATAACATTTTAAAAGAAAATAAATTAGAATTACCATTCATTACCATTCGAATTCTATTTTATGATAAAATCATTCTTAATTCTCAACCATAAAATCAACATCTTAATTCTAACATAATATATATAATATATTATATATATATATATATATATATATATATATATATATATATATATATATATATATATATATATATATATAATACATATAATAAGAGTGTTGAATAACAGCGGTACATAACCTACTTGTCTCATTTTAAATGGAATGGTATAGTTTCTTCTGCGGATTTCGTTTCTACGCTAAAAACAACCACTTTATATTAAACATGTCGTATAGCTAAACTTAACTGTTTTTGAACCATATTTGTACTTTTAGATAAATTATCATTTTTGTCGTAGTTCAAACATTTACTTTGAGGTTCAAATCTATGAATTTTTAACTCCGCATGTAACTAGTGCAGACATTGATCTTTTAAAAATATTATGACTTATTTCATTTTTATACAGGGTTTACCTGAAATAATCAATTTATAGTTTTTTGTTTTAAATTTAAATAGCTATCATATCTTAAATACAACACTCTGTATATTATTACATTATTCGAAAGAAAATTGAAAAACCTACATTTTTGTAATAAGCAACGGTTTTTGAAATATTTAGAATTTTAAGATTTTTATTTTAATTTTTGGTGGCATAATAAACGTATATTGACCAGAAAGCGATCATAACAGTTGCCATACTTAAATAAATGGTAAAATCTATTAAATTTTGTTTTGCCTATGTGAATGAGAATGCTATTTCCTACAAAACTTTTACTAGATATAAAAATAATGCTACGAAGAAAGACACTTTTTAAAAAGCACGCTTTTATAAACGCCTAAAAATGCAGTAAAGAAAGAAGAAGAAAATTTTTCTTTGCACCAAAATGTGATACAAAATCTTTACGACTAAAAATAAAAGCGTTGAGTGCTCATATTATACACATGTGACGGAAACAAATAAATTATGCATGTTTGACTAATCAAAATATGAAATTAATTACTCATTGCCCATATTCGCCCGATCTGTCTCCCAACGACTTTTTTTTTTTGTTCAAAAACATCAAAACTAAAATGTGTGGTAAGTGTTTTTCATCACCGGAAGAGGCTGTTGAAGCTTTTAAAGTACTTGTTTTGAAGGTACCTCGCTCAGAATGGCAAACATGTTTTGAAGATTGGTTTTACCGAATGCAAAAGTGTGTAGATCTTAAGGGAGAATATTTTGAAAAACAATAAAAATTTGAACGTAACATGATGTATGCGTTTTTAGCAGTGACCCTCGTAGTAAATATTTTTAAGTTTGTGGGACTAGATATATTTTCTTAGTACTATTACTACATATGATACTTAATATAACTCCGTTTATATTTAATTTACAGCCGGGCCAACACAAATGCTTTGCATTCCAGGCCGTGTCCGTTAATCGCCCATAAGAATATTATTATAGCGCGAAACAAATGTGAACATCGTGCCTTAACGCAGAGCATAGGGGAGAGCAGGGTTATATGGACCGCCAGGTTTTGCGGTTCTCACGAATATTTCAACCAATTAAACATACTGACTATGGCTTCATTGTATGCTTCACAGATGTCTCTGTCTACCAATACAGCTTTGACGACGTTTCCTGTTCTGTAGAGTGAAATAACACTTGGTTTTATTTTTTGAGCGGGCAAGTAATTATTTTTATGTGCTAATAAATAGTAAAATTATAGTATAAAAGCAAATTGTGAAACTTTAATTAATAACAAGTCATCGCCTTCTAGTTATATCTGCTTTCTGTACAATGTCGCTTTAATCTGTTTTGAGGTTAACTGTCGGTGAAGTTAAAAGTAAATACGTGTATGGTGGGATTAGGTGGACCGAGTTGGTGTGGGGTTAACTGGATCGGTGTCCTATTTAAGGCCCATTTAACCTCATTTAAATAGTTAATGACTGTATATTCCATGACATTTGCCAATTGAAACGTTTAGTATTTGCAGCAACAGGTAACAATGTGTCCAGAATACGTATAAAACTACAAATACTACAAGGTTTCCAGAAGAAAGCCTCAAATGCGCAGTCCTAGAAAATGGTATCAAAATGTAGTACAGCAAAGAATTTTGAGATACCTCGAGCAACCTTAATTAGATACTTAAAAAGTGCCAAAATGAAGATAACATAGAACATGCAAATTTCAGACTAAAAAACGGGCAGTCTTTCCACGGTCGAAGAAACATTATTGGCATATTATATAAAACAGGCATCAGATATGCATTATGGACTAACAATTGAAGAAACGCTAAAACTTGCATCACTTAGAACTCCACAGCAGACCAGTCTAAGTCGGGCTACTTGTTTTAATAGGCACAATGCCTGAATTTTTTTTAACAATTTGGAAAGCCGATAAGTAGTTATCACAAGTCACAAGGATCTATCATATCACTAAGTCAGCTCTGTGAAATAACTAGGGCCTGTTTTTTCAGGCGTCGCAAACGTCCACAAGCCGCCTAAAATATTAACTACAAGAGGTGTTAAACAAGTGGGTCAGGTAACTTCCGCAGAAAGAGGGAATTTGGTGACCTTCGTAGCAATTTTGGGTAGCACTGGAAAAGCTGTTCCACCCTACCTTTTTTTCCTCGCAAGCCCCATATGCTGAAAACTACACCAGTAGGAAGTAAAGGCAATGCAACTCAATCTGGTTGGATGCAGTCAGAACCATTTTTTGATGTCCTACAGGATTTCGTTGAACACGAAAGACCTACCAGCGAGAGACCAAAGCTCATATTTTTAGATATCCATGAAAGTCATTTGAGTACCAAGGCGATATACCTAAGACAAAATTAATTCGGACAGACGCGGATACGGAAGCTGACAAGGGTCGCAGATTCCGTTGACAAACAAAATCCTTCACCAACGGTTGATGAATGAATGATTTTTAATAAATACGAGCTCTTTCAATTAGATTTCAACGGCGGCGGTCAAGATTTACATACACGGCAGTAGCAAAGTAACTTTACTACCAGTATTAATACACATTAATACGTAGTTATAAACCGAGTATCTATTAACTTAAATTCGATTGATCAATTTACCTCATGCGCTAAAGTAAATAATTCAGCTTCGATTGCGGAAGAATACAGTGAGCACGAAAAGAAAACCATACGAGCGTGCGACCTGCCAATATAGCATACAAAATAGTAACAGTCGGGCGGTTGAAAATTACCAGGTTTCCATGGTGAGCCACGAGCGTAGGAAATGATTTTAATTAAAATTAAATTAATTACTGAGTTAATGCTTGTCTCGCTGTTCACAAATTATTGGTTATTAGATAACGGTGCGGTTGATATACAATTTTCCACTTTTACCTAAAAAATTATACATTCTATATAACTGTTTAATTAATAATTAGTCACGCTTTTATCAATTGCCGTGTTTTCTACCACGCGAAATTGGTGAATTATCAATTGATAATCACCAAATTTCGATCACTATTTTACACATGTTGGCATTTGCATTATTTAAAATATATAAAATTTTATACAATACAGACAGATTAATACATTCCATTGTTACTTTAACGGGTCAACATTATAAACATTATTGCGTACTTAACTCTAATTTTTAATTTCGTAAGTGAATTAATGACCTTATTCTGTCTATTAATACAGAATCAAATTTATTCCCAAACGGCAGTTACAGATGGTGACATTATATTGGTATATTCGTATTTCTTTCAAACATAATGTTTCACGGTCAAGCGCTTACCATTCAAAATACAATTTTAAGAAATAAATTTTCAGTTTACAAGAACGGTGTTAGTTATTCATTATTTTATAACTTTCAGGCTCTCTTAATTTTATCTAGTTTCAAATTGTATCTTTAAATAATTTGGCGTACTTATCTTTAACCAATATTAACATAAAAGGTTTTAAGTGTAATTTTCCATTCAAAGATGGATTTTAAAACATGAACATAAAAAGAAAATTTGAATTTATAGTTAACGGCAAACTTTTGAATCTTTTTAATTTATGTTTTAGCATAAACAATTTTATTTTGAATACTCAAGCTTCTACATTATTTCCTTTCCTATTCGTTAAGAATCACGGTTCAATTATTTTTAATACCCAATTCGCACATCTTATCAATGTTTGGGACGCTATATTAATTAATGTATGGACTTAATTTCAGTTTTTCTGTTGAATGGGGAATGTTTACTAATTTTCTCAACAGCGGTGCTAATTACTGAGTCTTCTATTAGAGGAAAAACTAATCTTCACAAAATTCACGGAATTTTATTGCTAACATTTCCGCACAAGCTGTAACCGCTTGATCGGTCGGTCTTTGGACCATTTAAAATATTCTACTATGCTGCTGGATGACTAACCATCCAGGATATGTCATTAACATTTACGATATTGCAGAACTGATTGAGAAGCTTTTCAGGAGCTTTACGGTTATCAATATATATAAGTGGGTTCAACAATGCTGACATTGTTCCGTTTAATAAGGTATACTTAAAGATGAGCACTTTTTATCGTCATGTGTCCAGTCGCCTATAAATAGAATTGACCCAGAATCCAAGTCCATCCCTGTTGATGATACATCTGGTGATCAAGTTGGAAACAATGATATCAGTAATGTAATTCAGAAGATAGATCTCAAACCCAGATAACCGTGTTGATGGCGTGTCAGGTTCAAATCCTGGTAAGACATTTATTCTTTCCCCAGAAACTGTTAGGCCGTTTGTAAAGGCAGCATAGAAAGACTAAGGACAAAGGAAGAAAGAAACATCCTTAATTCTTACTGACCCTCCGGTTAAATTAGGATAGAGGAAAGAGCTAAAGCAAAAAATGAGAAACTGTGTTACACGTCCAAACCGCACTAGGCGTCGTGTAGGCTTACTAATGTAAGCGGGTTGCCAAGCCAGCTAACAGGGAGATGGGCGTGGTCGAAATAATAAGTAAAATGGATGATCAATAAGCTCAAACACCTTACACTTATACTCAAATAGCTCAATTCGGGAAAATATGTCTCTAGGCGCCACCACAATCGAAACTTGCTAAAATAATTGTCTTAAGCTGGATGTTAATTAACCCTACTTGATTGTGGAAAGTAGGATTGTGCTTACTCGGTAAACTCATATACGAAGGTTCTAAAACAAACACTCGTCCAAAACAATTCAACTCAAATAAATTTAGTACTACCCAGGTTATTAAAAACTTTTTGAATACACCTCGTAAACTAAAATATCCAAAACAAAAGTTATAATACGGTAACTGAATATTTTCTGCGTATCCTCGTATACACATATAACGTTAAGTTCTTTATTAATGAATAAAATATCTTGTCATTCAATATTCGATAATTAATTTTGAAAACTTCTAAATAAAAGCAGATCAAAATATTAAAGCTTACTTTACTTTTGAATCGTACTTGACATTCGTAAACTGTATAATTTCTCAAAACTTTTGTTATACTTAATGAAATTTTAAACTAACAGCTGATCTGTTAATATTGCATTGCTCTAATGAAACTGATATAACAATTTTGTAAACCACCTGGTTAAATAAACAACAGAATAAAACATTTAACGATAAATATATATTGTCCTGCATAAAATAATCAACACAAATATTTACATATATTACACTCAGCTGGTTGAAATCTTAAACCACCAAAAATACCAATTTCCTTCTGCAAAATCTTACTACTAACAAAAAACAATACGATACAATATTACTCAAGAACGATTATCTTTCAAACTAAATTAATATTTAACCAACAATACACAAATAAACTAACAAAAGATAATCGTGCTTAAATGAGTTTTCATAATCTTAAATTCTAACTCTTACTTAAAAATTTGTCCATAAATCCTTGGCTTTTCTTTCTTCTTTCTTCCGTAAATTAATTATATGTAGTCCATTGGTAATTCCTTAAAATTGCCTGAAGCACATTACACAAGGCTCAACAAAACTTAATCCTTATGCACTCGCTATTGGTTCACTAGCGAGGTTATTACTACCCAACACACATATAATAACGATAAACATATGGTTGCTTCTTAAAATTTCTTAACAACTTTTAAAACAATTTAGTCCTTTATACAAATAAACTTTCAATGTCATATAACGTTACTTAAACATTGGTTTAATATACAACGAACGCTTCGTTTACTTAACAGGTGGTCTCATAAATACTTTTAGCTGAATCTCGTTACAAGCGCGCCGCTAAACTTATACTACTATTACGTAACAACTGTTATCTTTATTAAATCTGCTTTCGCACTATTATTTTCTTGAAGATAAACAAACTAATTTTTACCTTCAACTCAATTTTAATTATGGTATTGTTTATGAATGTCTTTTCAATTTATCCCCGGTTCGGGTAACGCAGTTAATTAAACAATTACTGCCTCATTAAAATTTCACAAACATACTCCCACTTCGTCACAGTCTATCCCACACTAACTCGCGCGCCTTCCGCCAACCTTCACAAGCAACAGCCAAAACCGAAAGCTTCACTTCCTACCTCTAACTTCAACTAACTAACTACTCACTCGTCAATCTCTGACTTCCTATTTATAACTTCAGTCATCCATCTTTAAACATGTCTTCCTTCCGCGTTATATTCTCCAATAATATTCATTCAAAATCATACGTCCAACAACTGCTTCCCTCTATACAAGCACGCGTGTAATTACAATACATCGCCATATTTGTTTTCACTTACAAATTTTACAATTACTTCACGAAGAAATCATCTTTCGTCATTACATTCATTCAGTAGCCCTCTGGACCATTACGCAACTTTTAACCGTTATCTCCAACTGCGCTCGATCTCCTTCCGCAACATTTGCAAAAATCAGTACAGTCTAATGTCTCAAATTCCATATACACATTTATTCTCAAAACAATTGCACAACATTACAAAACTTTCTGAAATTATCACTTAAACATACCCAATCTTTCTCTACATATTTTCTAAAACATTCTACCTTTATTCTTCACATTTTCTAATCAAGATTATCCATCTATCCAACAACATTCCTTTCTTTATCAGCAAAACAGAAGCAATCCAGTGGAAAGCATTATCGTCCCATGGACAAATTTCTCTTCACATTTACATTCATCAAAATCTAATTCTTTCAACACTAAAGTCTTTATAACATTCAAATACACGTCTCTACATACATAATTATATTTCTCTAAATTTCCAGTGGCGTATCATACACCCACATACTTTATGCACACACAAAAAATTTTTTTTTTTCAAACTCAATACACTCGTGCTCAAAACACGTAATCACGTCATTATACATCCTATATACAGGGTGCGTCATCGCAACCTGACAACTGAAATAAATAAATCCAAAAGACAATTCTGCGTAAGTTCTTCGTCAGAAGATGAACACAACTTTCCTTGATGATTCATCTTCAGACTAATTGTATTGGACCATGAAGATGATGTTATTGATGAAGAAGTTAAAAAGATTTCATAGTAGCTAAAATGCATGATAAAACTGCCGCCACAACTAGAAATTACGTTGCTCAAATAGTATAGGCATATCCTAATGGATTTGGAGTGGTTTTCTTCTAGAGACAACTGCTATCAAATACAAATATGTCAGTCGTAATTGTATAATAAGCTTATTTCCTGACTTTTCAATATACAAAGGTCCCTTTGTAAATATATCATCTTTCAACAATACAGAGTTAAGTGAATTTACTTTGTATTAAGAACATTCCTTTAGTTTTATTTTGGTATTGTTTGTTCCTGTTTTTGAAATAAATATTGCTATTCATATAAATACTTCTCTTATCAAGACTTTGCTAGAATATTGCTCACCAAGAACTTCTTAACTCAATTCATTTTCATCATTATCATAAGCTTTGCGGACGGACCATTAACCTTACTTATGAGATCCATTTAACCTAAGCGGTTGGGTTAACTGGACTATTTGCACAAATTAAAAAATCATGACTACAGGTATTCCACATTTATGTGAATTGCAATCAGAGGAGGAGGTAGTGAGGAGGATAGTGAACGTACACAAGATAGAATAAAAAATTATTGTAAAATTTTGTTTTACAGGCCTTCAAAAAAGTGGACCGTTTAACCCCTCTACATGCGAAACACATGTGAGTGGTGCGGCTTATCTAGCCAGGAACCATGTGAGTCATACATGCTTCGCATGGCGGTAAACATTCTAATTAATTTGAACGTTATCAGCCTTTCTTAGGTGGAATAAATGCATCAAATAATGACTTTAACTTTCTTATTTGCAAAGTTACAAAAATGTTCAATATAAAAGTTGTTTAGTTCATCACCATGCATATTTTGAGTTTTTAAGTTTGTTGCTCACTTCTTTTGTTTTGTTGCTATGGCAATCAAATTGTTATTTTAATTGAACACACTTTTTTGTCATTTTGAAACAAACATGTTTTTATTCAGTCATAAAATTTTGCAATTTTAAAAATAAGCGAGAAAAAATATTTATTAAAACTCAATGACAACTAAATTAATTAATTTCATAACACTAAATTTGGAAAAATAAAATAATACAGGGCAATAAAGGTAGACTAAATACAAAAAACTGTGATACTAAGCTAAAAGTTCAAACTGAGCTCCGTTGACTGCCAAGTAATGACTTAATTGGCATTTAAATTTTACTGTAGTAGCTTTGTGTAACAGTTCTACAGATGCTCGCGCATTTCGGTATTCATTCGCACCTTTAAGTCCTCCAAATTATGTGGTATTTGTTTGCCGATCTACCTGTTTCGAAAAGCATTATGTGAGTACTGTCTAAAGTACCGCAAAATGTGGAGGAGCTCGTGTTGAAAGAAAATTCTATTGTTAATACCTCCATTTTCACCGAGAATAATGCGGGATCGCAGATATGATATGAGTTCGAAGATATCGATCAGCGGGAAGGGTTTCATCAATAAAAATGGTCGTATGATATGCCTCATATAATGCCTGTCCACATTTACTTTTGCGGTTATCATGAGTCCTTCTTGCACCCAGTGAGGTTCGTTTCAATACCGTTAATTATGTCGATTTAATGTGCCGTACATCAGAGAATACAATGTCTGAAGCAAAATTCTCATCTGCATTACATCGTTCCATTATTTGCTCACAGAAATCTATCAGTCTATCAAAACCATCTTCATTCAATTAATGCCTTAATTGAATCTTACAAGATGAACTTTTCTTTTTAAAACTCTAAGCACGGAAGTATGGCTGATTTTAAATTTTCTGCTACTTACCACGTTGAAATTTGTGACGTTTCTTCAATTGCCAACAGAATATTTAAATTGTTCCTCGAGATACGGAGTATCTGGGTAAATTCTATGATATTTTATACAATCTTTTCGATTAATGTGTTCCTACCTGTGAAACTATTTTATTTAAATATCCCATCTGGTATACTCTTCAAATAAACGTAATCTAGGGTCAAAATCAAAGATTTCAAACGATATAAAATAAGTGGCTCATTATCAGATTTAGAGGGTTTTAAATACCTACGGAAGCTAATCAAGACTCAAATCAGAGGCTTACAAAAACTTTATTAATAGGTCAGAACACTCAATTACGATCGGTCCTAAACACTTTTGAAATTTTATTAATTCTAGAAAAGATTCATCCAGAATACCAAGAACTGCCAATTTAATGATGAGGCTTTCTCTATGCCCGATTCTATTGTAAGAGTATTTAGAGATTTTTTTAGCAGTACTTACACTCCGTCCTCTAATAGGGATGTTTCAAACTTTGTTCAGTTTAACAATTTACCCAATACTTCTGTTTCCAATATAACTATTGGCGAAACAATTTCTGCCATATGAAAATTAAAGATAACAACACCACCGGTCCTGATCAAGTTCGTGCTTTCGTAGCTAAAGACTGGTGTACTGTGTTGGCTCGTTATGCTACATTTTAATGTGCTTAACTTCTAACATATTCCCAAACTTTGGAAAATTGGTAATATATCTATACTGAAAAAGTAGAAATTCCAGCGAGTAACTAACTACCGACCAATTAGCATTCTGAACAATTTTGCTAAAGTATTTGAGATTATTGTTTACAATCGAATATATTCTTCACTCAAAGGATTAATTTCAGAGCATTAACATGGTTTTATGCAACAGCGGTCCACACTAATTTAGCATGTCTGTCAGATGTCCTAGCTACCACACTTAACAATCGTGGTCAAGTAGATATTACCCATACGGAGTTTAGCAAATCATTTGATATCTTACCGCATGACATTGTCATCATGAAACTTAAAATTTTGTGTTCATTATTCTCTAATCAGGTTGTTTGAATCATATTTAAGTAACAGAGTACAACATGTTGCCACAATAAATTTGTATCTGATACAATTTTGTCCACTTCAGGGTTCCTCAGGGATCAATTTAGGCCCGCTTTTTTATTGTTTATTAATGTTCCTCCAGCTATAGTAGTGTTTAATAAAAAAGGTTAATTTAATTTTGTACTTAATCATATTCAGCCGCAAGAATAAATGGCGACAAAGGTTAAAATTGCCTTACCAAAATTGGGTCAACTCTGAAGACATCGTATGCACACAGCATAATGTTAATTAATGACGCCGGCCGGACAATTTGTCACCAATAGGCACGCGCAACGAAAAGGCGCGAAAGCGTGAATTCTTATTTGCTTCAGTTTGCATGAATTACTAAAAATAATTTAATCGTAGAGAACGAAAATTAACTACTAATAAGGACGAAACCGCCCACTAAAATATAATATTTACCCAATGAAATAAAAAATTACAGATATGTATAACTTATGTATTAGTATACTAGCAAAATAAATGTGAGCTATTAAAATTTTAATAAATTTCATAATGGAAAACTTACACTTCTACATTATAAGATAAACTCGAGAAGAATTATGAAATATAAACTAACTAAAGTAACAGTCATAAAATGTATAACTAAAGTAAAACTACTCTATCGGTAGGGACCTAGTCTGGACACGGGCCTTTTAGCTCTCCCTTTCCGTCAGTACCCGGATAATACCGTCTCCGCCGGATGAAGACGGGTAACTCTCTAAATGCCAACGTACAGGAGGTGCAGCCTCATCTTTCATGAGAATCAGTGTATTTAGTGCAATTCGTTTATCTGGATCACAGCATTTACTACGTTTTGTAAGGGTATGAAGATATTCCGCATGCCAACGCTTCCAAAACCTTGATGCATGCGTTGGATCAATTGCCATCCCGGCAAACGTCTTAATTTTAGGTCAGTTAAATCTTTTTCATCAAAGTTATTTAAAGGAGATAGAGTTAACAAGTGGTTAGAGTAAATGCATTTAAATCATTTGGATCAGAACTTAGGGTTATCAAGGGTCGTGAATTTAATATTGCCTCAATCGAGACAAGAACATTGTTGAATTATTCATAGGTGAGAATTTTCGAGACATAAATCGACGCAAAGTGGCCAAAACACGTCCGTAGATAAATCAGCTCAAAGTTCCAAGTGCAGGGCTTTAGCAGAGAAACAAACAAAAGACATACGTAAGCCTTTAGAGTTTTGGACCACGCTCTACCCAAAGTGATAATACATTTGAGTCACGAGATACTGGGTAGTTTGAATCCTAGAATACAGCTATTTACTATGGATATATGTAATGATCATTAGGGGAGTTTATAATTGCTTGGCAATAAAGCAGGATGTTTATTTTCATATAGCGAGGAGTTCAAGAAACGACCGCCCGCCCTGAGAACACCGTCTCGAACAAAGTAGTACAATTTACGTAAGGGTTTTGAAATTATTTTAGTTTTCGAATACTTCTTTAAATTTTGTAGAAACTGAATTTCCTTTTCAAAGGACAACGATTGAACAAACTTTACGTTGTCAAATTCTAATAGAGAAACACAATTATTTCGTCAATTGAACGGGTGTTTACAATTGTGTACAAATATCTGCACATATACCAAAATGCGACAAATTTTTTGGAATGACGAAAGTCTTAACAATAAATATTCATAAATAGATGAAGTAATGGAAGTAGGGGAGCTCGGAGGTGACTTACAAGGCCAATAATTTTTGTCTTGTAAAAGAAACAAAGGACCCTCCATCATATACTTTCCTAATTAGCCCAGAGGCGAGAAGGCACGTACTCGAGATCATAAGCTACAATTAGCAGGCGCGACCTCTTCTAGAATTTGCGTAACTCTATTATCAACAAATGTATGAATTTATGCGTGGAGGATTTAATTCACGACAATGCGACAAGAATCACACCAGGCAGTTACTGAAAAAATTCTATATCACCTTCCTAACTACTAATGTTACCCTTTATAAGATTAGCCTAACAAGAAGCTAGCACATAAGTCTAATCGAGGAATGAAACATACTGAAACCACCTTACAACAATACAAATTACAACACAACACACACACACACCACACAAACACACAACCACACACAGACCACACACACACACACACACACACCACACACACACACCACACAACCACACCAACATACACCACAGCAACACAACACACACGACACGCACACAGCAACGAACACCACACCACACACCAACACACACACACACACACACACACAAACACAACACACACACACACACACAACACACACACACACACACACACACACACCACACACACACGCACACACAACACAACACACACACACGACAAAACACAACACACAACACACACACACACACACAGCACACACGCACGCACGCACGCACCACACACACACACACACACACACACACACACACACACACACACACACACACACACACACACACACACACACACACACCACACACAACACACACAAACACAACACCAACACACACGCAAACGCACACACACGCACGAAACCACACAACACACCACACCACACACACACACACCACACACACACACACACACACAGCACACACACACACACACACACACACACACACACAACACACACACACCACACCACACACACACACACGCACACACACACACACACACACACCACACACACACGCACCACACAACACCACGCACACACACACACACACACACACACACACACACACACACACACACACACACACACACACACACACACACACACACACCACACACACACACACAACAACACACAACAACAACAAGCAACAACAACAGCTAAATCAAAAACATTTGCATAAGTTACTGTTTTACCAAAGCCGCCTCTGACGCCATCTATTGTGTAAATGCTGAATTACATTTTTTGTATGTATTTTTAATCTAGCCTGAAAGCAAAACCCCACTAAAGATTTAGCATATTTCTGATGTAAATTTTCGTATCATTCCAATGGTCCAACAGAATACTGTCGCTCGCCGGGTACTGCAGTTATTACCTTATTTCTGAATGCATATTTTCTTGCTATCCATTATCGATTTTTCAAGTTTTGACGGGTCAAATGGGACATTTCTAATTAACTGAGCTTAAATGTGATTATTTATTTGGCTCATCCAGGAAATTTCGTATAAAATGTTATCATCACAGTTTTGTATGGTTATAAATAACCTTTACAGAACATAAAAAGTAAAATGATTATAAAATTTTGGCAGGGGGTGTTTTCAAGATAAAAGCTCAAATTTAAATAGCCTATTAAAAAAACTAATTAAGATAGGAACCTAAAATTTTAGATGAGTTAATTTTTACATAAGAGAATCTCTGTACGAAATTTGATAAATATCCGGGTCAGTAGGTTACATTTTTAATTTTTTGGTTGAAATGACGTAGATTATCCTCCAATAATAATCTTTGATAAATGGCATTTTGCCAATCCCATGAATATACAATTAGTCCAAAGAACTGTTGTATTTGAGGAACTTACCATTGAAGAAGTCGTGACGATTTCAGAGACATCATGAAAATTTCAGTCTGCTGAGTAATCTCAATAGATGTTGGTTGCTGCAATCATAATCGGAAAATTGCAATTTCAAACACTGCCATTGGTAAAATCTTTTCAGGTTTGCCTGCAATTAACGTTCTTCAATCACTACTGGACTTACTTCAATATAATCCCGAAATTCGGTCAGAATTGCAAATGTATGGCAGTTGTAAGTAGTAAGTCATTATTTACATTGTGGATGCATATCTACCTTCATCAAGATCGTCTTTGAAGAACTCAAAGTAAACGGTTAAAACCTGTGTAAATGGTATTGTAGTGTTTTTTCTCCTGATTGATCTAATTCTATGTACCTTAAAAGGTGAATCTAAAATGTATAGGCAGCGCAGGGTTCTAACTGATATCATCCTAAGATTTGACTGGATGACGGTTATTCACCTGAATAAGTGAGAAATTGTTTTTTGGAACATTAATATAATATGTAAAGACCTTAATAAATGGATTATTTATACGTCTTTTATATAAAACGAATATTTACTAATATTATATTTACCTTTTAAAATAAGGTTCTAAATCAAAATTGTCTTGACCAAGTCGGTCAGTGGTCTTCGTCAAACATAATATCAAGGCGCATAAGCATCATTTCTGCTGGCGTCGGATTATTTTCATTACGAATAAATGAATCTTTTCTTTTGACACATTGCAAAATTGGTATGGTACTTTTCAAGTAAATCAAAGCTTTGTTACGTATAAAACGGAAAATTGTGAAGCCAATAAAAACGTGCAGTCCACCTGCTGCTGATAACAAACTGCTACAATGTTGCTGCAAATACAAAAACGTGGATGTTCACAGCCGGCACTACTATTTCGGCCATTCGTAAAATTGAATATCAAGGGCGTTGGGTGACCGAAGCCATAACCGACATGGCCTAAAACGACCAAATTAAACCCCACCACTCAGCATCGGTAATTTTGACCGAAAGCGCTAAAAATTAAATAATTTTCATTATCGATAATGTACCGTGTTAAAACATATTTATTTTATTCCTATAAATCATTTGGGAATGAAAGACGTTTTGTGCAGGGTGACACAAGTCGTTCATAACATGGCAGGAACATATTAAGATGTCTTACAAATAGAACTCTTAATACACATTACCTACATCCCTTGTATTACAAACATTTGCAGTATATAACTATCAATGAAAATATCTTTCTAAATTCATTTTTGAATGACTTATAATTCTGCTTGAAAATGTAAAATGCAATTACCAAAGAACTGTTTATTTAGAACTTGAATTTGAAAATATGCAAAAATGTTCAAATTCAGAAATCGGAAAATTTCATTTATGTAATAATTTGTGAATGTTTCACAATAGGAATATTGATATTTCAAACAATCCTTAAAATTTAGGTTTGCCTTGCATTAATTCTTCAATTCCAACTGGACTTATTAATAATCCCGAAATGTCCATAATTCCAGTTGAATCAGATTCTAAGCAAATTGTTTTACTGTGTATAATCTTTCTTTATCAACGAACATTACTCGACCATATTTTATAGTGCCAATTTATCTAAATGTAATTTATTATTTTTTTCCTGATGATCTACTGGTATCTGAATTAAATAAAGATTAACTTTTATATACTTAAGTACCTAGAATTATAGATAAGTCAAATTTTATTAATTCCAAAGTATAATATATAATCAATTATTTGACATGGATATACGTATTAATATTAATTTTCTAATTTATATTTTATTTTAAAATAGGTTCTAATATTGTCTTGAAAATCAAGTAATTACGTCATTACTTTATATTTACTGCAAATTTTCCACTGTCGGTTATTCATTACGAATAAATGAATCTTTTTGATTGAATTGCAAAACTTGGAGTATTTTAAGTTAAATCAAAGCTTTGTTACGTAAAAACGGAAAATTGGAATTAATAAAAACGTGCAGTCCACCAATGAAAACTAATACAATGTTGCTCAAATAAAAAACTGAATGTAACACGGAGCCATACCTTTACTGTAAATTGAATATCAAGTTCGTTGGGTAACAAGCCAAACCATGCTAATAACGACCAAATTACCCCACCTCAAGTATCGGTAATTTCAATTTTGCGCAATAAGGCTGTTATTGGAGAGGTTACTTGAGAAAATCCTTTGATAAATCGCCGAAAATAACCATGAATTGACATACACCTTTTACATCGAAAGGAGGTGGAGTTTTCGTCAAAGCGGTCACTTTCTTTGGATTAGGGCGTATTGTTCCTTCACTCAACATAACACCGAGGTATTCTGTTTCAAGTTTAAATAATAGACATTTTCATAATTTAACGAGAATCCGTAACTTGACAAAGCGTATAATACTTCGTCAAAATTTTGTAATCCTTCTTCGATTGTCCTTGAGGGTACCAAAACGTCGTCAATGTAAATAAATGTCTTGGTTCCTTTTAAATCACCTAAAGCTTCGTCTATCGCCAGTTGATCCAGCCTGATTAACTTTTGCTTCACTCGATGGTAGTAAACACTTTACGTATATTGAGCAGGTCATTGTTTATTAAATCAAGTCCGTCGGCACATTTTTCAACACGTAAACAAGGTCTACTTATTACATCCCAGCCAATAATATCAATATCGCCTGGAATAGCATTATCGCAAAGCACGGTAAAACTTATTTCTAATGTAACGTTCGGTAAAACACTACTAAATCACATAATCCAATGATATAAACAACTTGAGTTCCTAATCCTCAAAAACACGTAGTTTTATTTGAAGGTTTTATTAAACCGTTTAATGTTTTACTACAGATTGTTTAATAATTGATATGTCGGCGCCGCTATCATTAAGATACGTCAACGACAGAGCTTCGTTGCGACATAATAAAGTGGCGATCGGTGTTTTATTTAGGTGGCGTCATTTCTTTATTACAAACGCTTTTTTAGGCTTTCCGTGTTTATACCAACAAGTAGTTTCTTTGTGTCCCGATTTTTTTACAATGACTACATTTGGGGATCGGCACATCGTTTTTTGTTTGCATGAGGAGCATCCTTGTCAGTGTTTCACTTTTCTAAAATGCGACGCGTGTCTTGCTGATGGCCTGGATGTCCACACTTAAAACACGTACCTTTAAACGTTCTATTGAGTCGGCCGGTGTCGCGTTGTTCTAAAAGTTGTTCATGTTTCCATTTAGGCACTTGTTGCATTTGTGTGTCGCGGCATTCTTGATGATCCGGCACTATGAGCATCAAGGTCACTGAGTAGTTTCATTAAATCGCGCTCTGATGGTGGCTTTTGAATGTGTAAAGCAAAACGTGCTTCGGCATGATCCAGTCCATATATTCGACCATACTAAGAATTGTATTCCACGGCAATTAGTAGGTAAGATTGGAGACTTTTGGAACACACCACAATTCCAAGGTCCCACATTCCCAAGGTTGCCACAATTTCAAGGTCCCACCAGCTCAAGGTTACGAAATAAGCAGGTCATGTTTGCACAAACTTTCCCAAGGTCTCACATTTCTAAGATTACCACAGCTGTAAGGTGTAAAAATACGTAGGTCACTAACGCTCAACACATTCTCAAGGCTATTTGCGCTCAGATAGCTTTCTCACTTTTCAAGGCTTGCTCATGTAATTTTCACACTTCTCTGATACCACACGATAATGACATGCTAATATATTTATTTGTTGTACGTACATATATGATTGTAATTGCAATTTTTTATTTAGGATATATGCTTTTCTCTAGGAATAAAACATTTTGATTTAGTACAAGTACAAAAGGTCGTTTCAACTTCTGTATCATTACACTTGCATGGACGTGGTGCAAGTGATTGAGCGTACGTGCAGTGTGGTGCCCATCGGAGATGCTCCTGTAGCGGAATGTCAGATGACCGCCATTGGTTTATTCGAAATCCACATGAAGCATTCAACCGTATCGTCTGAAGATATGGAAATGAACCCTGCTGCTGCAAGCGATGTACGTGAGTGAACTCCAGACCATGTTCGATACGTAAGTAAACGTTTATCGAAACAATTGTAATACTGAGGATAATAAAAGGTTCATGTCACGTCGCACATCTTCTCACCGTACAACACAGTAAGATATTAACATGAAATAATTTATTATATACAATATACACATTGTAAAAAACTAATTGTCCAAATAATACACTTCATCGCAGAGTATGCATGAACCATCTTCATATACTTCGTGCATTTATTGTTAGGAGCGCTCTACATGATGAGCACCAGTATTCTTGGTGTGACATGTGGTAAATTGCGACCCATCTATCCATATGTGTATGATGATCAATAACTCGGTATTCACTTGGTTGCAATGCTTTGTAGCAGTCATAGCATAAATGCATATGAACAGCAAGATGATAACGAGTATGAAGAGCAAATGTGTGAATAATATCCCAAATTACCCATGAAGGCATGATGGTGGAAGTAGCGAATTATTTTATCTAGATTGGCAAACCATTCAGTATATAAAATGTCCTCTAAAAATGCATGAAAAACGTTGTTTTTAATGGGGAACACCTATATTTAGAGAAACGCAAACAGTACAAATTATTCGTACACTACTGAACATACAATGACTTCAAGAGCAAGTTCCCCATTATCTCCCCAGGTAAAAACCACCAAATTTTATGTTTTTAATTTTTTTTTTCATGCTTGGTACATTTCTAACGTTTTATTTCTTTTTTAAAGGTTTCTGTTACCCTCTGTTCTCCATCGCCTGGGGAACTCCTTTATTCCTTCAACTTCATCCAGCTAGCCTCCTCAACTCCTCTCCCCGATGTCCCGCCAATTCCTACTCCTCAGGTTTCCTATCCAATTGACGTTGACCTCCCTTCACCTCAGGATTCCGTTCCCTCTTCCCCTGAGGTTCTGTATATCCCGTCCTCTGCATCCTCTCCTATTACCGTGGACGCCCAATCCAGCGACGACGAAATTTATGAACTGCTGACCGTAGTCCTGGACTCTCTACAATTTGATAATCCTGATGCGGATACAGTAATACTTGACATGACCAATACCGAAATCATTACTATCAGTGACGAGGGCACACCACTACCTATTGACATAGACAAGCATAACGTAGCATCCAGTGTTGAGGGAGTATGTTCTTCCTGTTCTGGAAACGATTACCTCAACACTGGTGACTACGAATTCGACGTAGACATGGAATCTGCCTACAGCTATGATTCCGACGACTACGACAATGACGCATTACGACAACCGCGACTACTACGCGAAATACATACTGACTTTTATAACGAAATCATCGTTGAAGAGAGTAGCGATGAGGACAACTTTATGAACACGCTCACTAACATGCGACAACTGGAACGTAGCGCTCACGAACTGTCAGATGTAGTATAATAACTAAGTGCACAGGAACAGTTAGATAATAGTACACAGGACGAGAACAATGACAATTGCAGGTCTCCAGACGTCACTCCGTAGATCCAGCATCACGAAAATAACGAAAACGCAGACGACGACGTGCAAGACAATAATGACGAAGAACTTGACGATGACTGGTTTTGGGTTACATATATCCCTATGATCATTGGTCGCACTATGCTTCCACCCCTCTACAACGTTGTATGCGATGGCGTCGGGAGACGCAATTTTACGTTTCTAATTATGGCCGTGGTACTGGCTATTCTACGCACATCGCATCAGCACATGGGACCGTCTCATGTTCACGGTATGTATTGTCTTGATACTACTTTATTTATATTTATAGTTCTTTCTTTCACTACAGCTGACAACCCAAGTGCCATTCGTCCGGAATTATAATGTGATTACGGAGAGCTCTCTAGAAGAACAACTCTAGGCTTGTAACAGTATACCTTGGCGGCATAGCGTTATAAGCCTAGCTATACTAAGTGGGTATGATCACGCAATTGTACATCTGGAGATGATACTGGAAACTGTTGAAGAGGTTGCCTTACTTTACGAACTCATCCGAATTCGATATCCAGCTCTTCGACAAGTGGTCCTTACCAGTGATCGAGACAGACATAGTAAGTATAACTGACAGAGCTCTTATGATTTATTTCCAGAAAAACGTCAACCCTAATAGTGCGACCACCGACCAGACAGACCGACACTAACTGACTGAGCGCGGCGAATACTATACAGACAGACAGACAGACAGACAGACGGGCAAACATACAGATACACACGACACGGTGTATATGCTGAAATATATCTATGATACTGTGATGGTATACTATCATGTACCGCTGATGAACATCTGATAGTCCCCTAGAGGAGCATCTTCAGGCTATACGGTTGAAAGTGTGAAGTTCGAATAAATCAATGGCGGTCATCTGACATTCCGCTACAGGAGCATCTCCGATGGGCGCCATACTGCACGTACACTCAATTACTTTCACCACGTCCATGCAAGTGTAATGATGCAGAAGTGGAAAGGACCTTTGCACTTGTTTCATTCTTAGAGAAAATCATATATCTGAATAATATACTGATTACATTTGTACGTACAACAAATAAATATATTAGCATATCATTATCTTTTTTAATTTGGTTCTAAGTATGGTATCAGTGAAGTCTAAAAAATTACATGAGCAAGCCTTGAGAAAGTGAGAATGCCATTTAAGTAGGTAGGGTGCGCAAATAGCCTTGAGAATATGTTGAGTGTTAGTGACGTATTTTTTACACCTTACAGCTGTGGTAATATTAGAAATGTGCGACCTTGGGAAGATTGTGTGCAAACATGACCTTTTTATTTCGTAACGTTGAGCTGGTGGTCCCTATAATTGTGGTAACCTTGGAAATGTGGGACCTTGGAATTGTGGTGTGTTCCAAAAGTCTCCAATCTTACCTACTACAATTTATCATGAAACCTGTGTTGCTATGCTATTTTGGTAGCCATTCTCACATAGTGATTCACAATCATGAGTGCGTAGTGTCGCTGCTTTATATGCTCTAACGCCAGGTGTTTTTGGTCAGGAAATGCCATAATCAGCACAAAATTATCCCAGTTTCGGCAAAGCGGACGCCAGTCACATCATTAGCGGTAGCCACGAATTTTTAATGCTTCGCTAGCTTTTTGATCATTAAGTTATCACTAATGTTTAATTCGATTTTCAATTTCGTTGCGTCACTCAGCCATTCTTCGATCGAGTATGCGCTGTGGTCAGGGTCATAACTGGTTAATTTAAACGAAGCTTGCATTGGCGCCGAACTAGACGCCTGTGCATTTTCAGCATCTGCTCCAGCAAGACTGGGTGTTGGCGTATGATATGGCGAGGACGCCATTTTGTTAATTCGGCAAGCTGTTGTTGTTGCGATTGCACTATTTAATAAATGTTTCCTGCCACTGCAGTTTACGGCGCTTTGGAACCGAATTGTCACCATCGTTTTCCATGTCGACGACAACCTCATCATCACTACACTCGCGAGTTTCACGTTCAGGATCTTCGTCCGACATTTTTCTGTGGAAACGGAGAGATGATTAACCCAAATAAAAGCCCAAAACTCAATTTATTTTAAAACAAAATTATAGTTTTATATGCGCTTTATATGCGTATTCACAACCAACCGCGAGCTCTGTCCCCGAGCCGCTTGACCACGTCAATACAATATTGCGTCAGTGGAAAATTACATATCACATTAAAATTGTTACTTTGTATTCAAATAGAGCGTAGAAAAGAATATATCGCAGTTTTTAAAAGTTTTAGGCGTCAGATTGGCCGAAGTTTTTCGATAACATTTTTGGTCTTAAACATAGAGTTTCGCTTTTAGATACGAGGCGTTAAAGGCTAGCGTCGCAATGAAATCGTCAGCTTACAGGATACCAAATACATTTGTAACAACCCGCTTGTTGCGAAGTATTTTTTTAGTGATGCAATTTTCCCGTCGTCTTTCGAGTTTTTGGCGCGCATTAAAAATTTGAGCAATCCTTTTTTACGATTGGTTATGTAAGATCTAAGTTGGTAGAATTCAATGTGGCGGAAAGTGAATTATTCACGAGGGGACTGCTAATGTAGACGCAGAGGTGTTAACAAGTTTACGTTACCGCAGCCGGTGAATTATCCCGGAATGGCGTTACCTTAAATCCGTGTTGAAAGGACTTTCGTTAGTAGGGACCGTTTCCCCGATCAACCCTTGAAGGGATTTTTTGTGGTGTCGTTTCAACCAACGCGTGATTAATTTATCATTAAATGCAGTTTGTCCCAGGGGACATTGTCGATGCTCATAGAAGCAGGTGTTGAGCGTCACATTTATTGTTCCATACACCTATTATGATGAAGGCCAAAACCGATTTCAGGAGACAATTTTTATTTTTAATTCCAGGAGTCTATAGTTGAGATATGTTCCAAGCTTATAGCAAGACCCAGTATTCTGAAAATGTCTTATATTTCTAATGAAGAAAAATAAGATTTTTTAAGCGCGACCTCACTCTGACTGGCAAACGTGTCCGTTTTCAAATTTTTTTTGCAAAAATGACTTAAATTTTGTTTCTACAACGCATTGTACATACCAGATATTTTAATTTAATTCATTTTTAACGATGCCCAGGAATACATTTTATGCGGAATAAAACTATGTCCTTATTATACTAATTAATTTAACTGATCAATTAAATACAAGATAATCTTAACAAAGGCCTCTATAGATTTTTTTCTACTTAATAGTTTTCCAGATAATCTCAAAAGTAGATCAGAATTTCGAAAACTAAAGAAAAAAAGTATACAAACACCCACCGATAGTGTTTTGAAAATAAAGCCATGTTTTTGATCGATGTAAAGTGAAATGTTTACTCATCGTTAGAAAGGATTAACAGATTTATGGGTTCTCTATCGCTTTGCTAAGTACTCAATAAATACGAGGAGTATACCTTTTCATCCTTTACACAATACACACTTATGGAAGGTTTAATGTTTCAAATTAAAGTAAGGATTACTAGAAGTTCGATCTGTACGCAGTTTGGCGGGATATAAAGCTATAAGGACCTTTTAGGGGAACGTAGTTGTTAATGTTAACTTTTAAATGTAAAATTTCATGCAAAGTCCATTGTGAATCCGGTTCCCAAAATTCCTCTTTGTCTGTAGGTTGTTATAGACATTGGTTTGGTACCATTGCCACATATCCGTATCAATATTAATTTTTTAGATTTTGGTTGCAAATGCTTTTAAGTCAACTTCAAAACTGTGAGGCTGTACAAATTGGGTAGTTAAAACCATGTTCATTTTCAACGTGAATTCAGCATTCAGTTAATTTTATCGGCAAAAACATAGTGGATCTTTGATATTTTGATGCCCACAATAATGCCTGTAAGTATCCTACCATTAAAACAAGAATGAATAGGTTGCCATGTTAAATTTTGTGGATTACCCCACCTGTTTTAAAGGCGTTACTTTAGTTTTAGCAAATAGTACTTATTAAGAGGTAAATTACTCTCTAGCTTAAACATACTTTTATTTTGATCGTCATCTAACTTATTATTAATATATTTCTTAACCTACCTAATATCTTTTCTTAAGATGCAAATATGCCGAATTATTTTGTTCTTACGTTTAATCAGCTTTCTTCGTCAACTCCACAACTTGAATACTCATACGAAAAATTGGTTTCATTGTTACATATAATTCCATATAATTTATATAAAAAATGAAATATGTCCAATTAAGTTCTTGTAATTTACCGGTTATTGTTATCCAATTAACTTTAAAAATATTGCAATAATAATACGTAACACGTAAGCACACGCACGCACGTGTGCCCGCACAGATGAACACACGCTCGCAACAATTTTCAAAATATTTAATATAAATGTACAGATATGGCAGTTTTACACGTAGGTCTATTAGAGAAAGATGCTGTCCAAGCGAAAGGTCAATGAACCCTCCAGTAGATTATTGATTTCCTTCGAAAAGATGATGGGCTCATCCTCACTTCCGGTCCTAAGTCAACTTTGGTTTGGTTTTAGATTTATGAAAAGTTGATCAATTTCCGATCGATATTTGCGGTTTCCACGAGCTGGTTCTATTTCTAAACTTCTAAGAATTGACACCTAGAGATCAAAGAACTTTGCCTTATTTTTAAAGGCCAAAAACTTTGGCCTACTTTTAAACGTCAAAGTACTTTGATCTTGATTCATTCACTCACTTATTGTACTTCCCTATTCAGACCCTAACTACACTACTTGTATTTGTTGCAACCGATTGCTGGTGTTTGTTAGCTATTTTTTGTCTTTTGTTGCTTATTTTTCAATTAATTTTTTAATTTAAGCGTGAAGTTACCCCAAAGTTTTTAGTATTTTTGCAATCGTTTGCGTTTATTGACTATTTTGTTTGTTGGTGTTTGTAGTCTATTTTTTGTGGTTTGTAGGTTATTAGCATCTTCCCAATTACATCTCTTGAAGATGTCCTATTTTGTTTAGGAAAAACTTTAAACATTAAATTCATATAGAATAGAGCTACCACAGACCACTAAACAGAGCTAATTAATTGTACCTCTCCATTAGATTATTTATGTTCTAAATAATCAAAAACTGATGCTTTTTGTCGTAAACAGATAATTTGAGGTTGGAGAACTTATCCCCAAGAAAGCTGAAGAACAGATTTATTTGTGAAGATCATTTTGTAAAAAGGATACTTTCTAAAGAGGATCCTGGCTTCAATTATTGTTCCTGTAGCATGGTACGAGGCTCGTCGAGGGTTTAGCAAGCCACTTAAGACTTACACTGACTCTCAGCTTGGATTTTCTAATGAACTAATGTTATTGGATGGATATTGTTCCATATCCATCACCTAGGACTGTCAGAAAATTACATTTTGGTGATTCTCCAGACACTCCGCGAAAAGTGAAGCTAATAGGCAATTATTGTCATCTAAAAAGAAATTGGAAAAGGCAAGATCCACATTCAAATTAAAGATCATAGTACCAAGAAATCTTAAACTTTACCTTTCCAAGGGCAATAATT
This sequence comes from Vesta saturnalis, assembly GCA_036346205.1. NCBI lineage: Eukaryota > Metazoa > Arthropoda > Insecta > Coleoptera > Lampyridae > Vesta > Vesta saturnalis. The sequence goes on from JARFJB010000390.1 coordinate 211,776, forward strand.
AGGATGCAGTTACACCATAAAGCAAGAACCCCTTCGATTTCTGACGAAGAAAGGGCTTTATCGCTTTATCACAAATCCCCTGATACATATAAATTTATGAGAGGTCAACATCTACAATGAATCATTCGCTGAGTTGTATAGATTACAAACCAGGACATAACAAACAACTTTTTAAGTCACTCAAATTAAAATTTAATACAGTGGATAAGAAAGCAAGAGTGTATTTTGACTTTTGACGAAATGGCAATTAAACAGTGTTTGGAGAATAGTAGTAAAGGAGATGTCATCCAAGGTTGTGAAGATTTAAGAGAATTTGGGCCTCAATCCACTTTAGTATAACAAGCTTTAGTAATTATTAGAAGATTGTATTCATCTTGAAAACTGCCACGTCCGTATTATTTCACTACAAAAAGTGTAAATGTAGATACACTAAAAATTGTATTACAAAGTATTTTAAGTCAACTTCATACAATTGGTGTATGTCCTGTTGCTTTGTCTGTCATCAGTTCACAATAAAATATTTTTTAAATATCGAATATTTCTAGTGCGAAGCCCTATTTAGTTGTTAATGGTAAAAAAATATTATGCTTTATTCAATACTCCACAATTAATCAAAAGCGTTAGAAATAATTTATTGGATGGAGACTTTATTGTTACGGGCGAAAATTTCAGTAGAATCGGAAGTAACCGATAAGGAAGCGGCCGGTAGCTCAGAGGAATAAAAGGGCGTGGGTGTGTTATTAATTTTGCGATTAGAATAGCTCGTAATATATATGGAACAGTAAGGGATTATCATAAATTAAATAGAATAGACTAATTAAATGGGCGCCAGTTTGTTTGTAATCGACAATATCGGGGTCTAAATAACTAGGTAAGTTCAAAACAAACAAAAAACTTGCTTACCTTACGTCGCATAAAATCAGGCGAATCGGTAAATTAAAAGCGTTGTTCCGGCGTTTCCTGTAAAGCTTCAAAATATTGGCACGTAATCACACTATCATTTTTACTTTACTTTTATGTTACGTTAAATCTTAAAATACCTTAAAATAAAATCACAAAAAAACAAAAAAACCATAGAAAATGATATAATAGAAAAAACTCATAAATTATTACGTTAAAAGCTTTCATCAAAATCGTACAAAAAATAAACCAATATTGCAGCTGTAAAAAAAATTCCATAAAAAATATACCACTCAGTAACTTGAACGTAATCAAACTATCTTATTTTTTTAATTTAGTACTACGTAAAAAATAACGATGTGAAGAAGAAATGAAGTCACATAATATTACACTCAATAACGAAATTCATGAACACTATTCATATATTATGATAATACAAAAATAAACAGAGTATCGGTGAAGTTATTATCAAAACACTAACAAATAAATTTACTTCCGGACGGAAGTAAGGCGTAATCTTTCTTACGTAAAATGCTAATTATTAATTCGGGATGACTCTTGCAAGGTTAAAAATTTCAAAAATCATCTATCTTAATCGAAAACATAAATTTGACAAATATTTGTAATGTGAGTTTTATTATACAATAATAATAATTAAAAAATAACACTCAATATGTAATATTACGATGAGCGGTTGAATACACTTATATAAAATTATCTATGCAATACTATACACAAAAGAAAGCGTATTCATCCGCCTAAACAAATACAAAAAAAAACAACTTCATTAAAATCACCAAAAATAAACACAGAAAAGTAACTACCTTAATTCGCACAAACTGATCAATCTAAATTCTTTCGTTCCATCTCACAGTGGTAAACGCAATTCCTATACAATTGATCCTTTGAAAATTGATCAATAGATACTAATAACTCTTCAATCTCCTTCACACGGAATCCAGTACGGCAACTACTATCGTCAAATTTCAACTATCAAGACTATCTTCAAATTATATTTACACGAATTTAGTGGCGAAAATATTTAAAGCAAAACCAGGTGATTTAATAACGTTTTTATCTGGTTTACTATACACAACCACTAATTTATTTACAAAACGTTCTTTGTCTTTTGATGAATAATCACATTTGTAGCTCGAACGTGTTTTTGATGTCTTTTGAAACTGCACTTCGGTTTTGATGAATAATTATATTGATTGCATTTGTAATTAGCACTTAGAATGTTTTAATACATTATTTTTCAGATTTCGCTTCACTGTTGTTGAATAATCACATTGATCACAGGTGTAATTGATACTTGAGCTGAGTATTAATACATGCCGTTTTCAATGTTCTTCAATTTTGATTAATCACATTGATAACATTTGTAACCAGTTGTTGAAATGTGTTTTAATTCATGGTTTTTTTAATTGAGGAATAATCACATTGATCACAGATGTAATTAGCAGAACTGTGTACTAATACATGTTCTTTCAAATATCTCCTCAATCGTGATGAATAATCACATTGATTGCATTTGTAAGTAGTGTGATTTAATTTGCTCTTTAATTTTGATGAATAATCACATTGGTCACATTTATAATCAGTAGCTGATGTGTATTTTAATAGATGTTTTTCAAATTGCGCTTCACTTTTTATGAATAATCACATTGCTCACATTTATAATTAGTAGCTGAAGCGTGTTTTAATTTATGTTGTTTTAAATTGTTCACGTTTGATGACTAATCACATTGATCACAGATGTAACTAGTACTCAACCTGTGTATTAATAGATGTCGTTTTAAATGTTTCTTCAATTTTGATGAATAATCACATTGATAACATTTGTAATCAGTAGTTGAAATGTTTTAATTAATGGTTTTTTAAATAGTGCTTCACTTTTGATGAAGAATCACATTGATCATGAATGTAATTGTTAGAACTGTGTATTAATATATGTTCTTTCAAATATCTCCTTAATCATGATGAAAATCTCATTGATTGGATTTGTAAGTAGTGTGATTTAATTGATGTTGTTTTAATTTGCTCTTCAATTTTGATGAATAATCACATTGGTCACATTTATAATTAATAGCTGAAGTGTGTTTTAATTTATGTTGGTTTAAATTGTTCTTCACTTTTGATGAATAATCACATTGATCACAGACGTAATTAGTACATGAACTGTGTATTAATACATGTTGTTTTAAATGCTTCTTCAATTTTGATGAATAATCACATTGATAACATTTGTAATCATTAGTTGAAATGTGTTTTAATTGATGGTTTTTTAAATTGCGCTTCACTTTTGATGAATAATCACATTCATTACAGATGTAATTAGTAGAACTGTGTACTAATACATGTTCTTTCAAATATCTCCTCAATCGTGATGAATAATCACATTGATTGCATTTGTAAGTAGTGTGATTTAATTGATGTTGTTTTAATTTGCTCTTCAATTTTGATGAATAATCACATTGGTCACATTTATAATCAGTAGTTGAAGTGTGTTTTAATAGATGTTTTTTCAAATTGCGCTTCACTTTTGATGAATAATCACATTGGTCACATTTATAATTAGTAGCTGAAGCGTGTTTTAATTTATGTTGTTTTAAATTGTTCTTCACGTTTGATGAATAATCACATTGATCACAGATGTAATTAGTACATGAACTGTGTATTAATACATGTTGTTTTAAATTTTTCTTCAATTTTGATGAATAACCACATTGGTCACATTTATAATTAGAAAATGAAGTGTGTTTTAATAGATGTTTTTCCAAAAAGCGTTTCACTTTTGATGAATAATCACATTGATCACAGCTGTAATAGATCCTTGAGCTGTGTATTAATTGATGTCGTTTTAAATTTCGCTTCAATTTTGATGAATACTCACAATGGTCACATTTATAATTAGAAGTTGAAGTGTGTATTAATATATGTTGCGTTAAATATCTCTTCAATTTAGATGAATAATCACATTGGTCACATTTATAATTAGAAGTTGAAGTATGTTTTAATTTATGTTGTTTTAAATTGTTCGTCACGTTTGATGAATAATCACATTGATCACAGTTGTAATTAGTACATGAACTGTGTCTTAATACATGTTGTTTTAAATGTTTCTTCAATTTTGTTGAATAATCACATTGATCACATTTGTAATTAATACTTGAAGTGTGTAATAATACATGTTGTTTTAAATTGCACTTCAATTTTGTCGAATAGTCACATTTATTGCATTTGTATAATAAAGGTGAAGTTTGTTTTATGTTAGAATCCACTTCTGTTGTATTGACATTATTTATCCAATAAGAATAATCGTCTTGTTTAATATTAATCGTATTTGCAAATTCACATTCCATATCATTATAACCCAAATGAATTTCTTGTTTTATATCATTATTTATAATGACTTGTTGTTCTTGTTGAATAAGGAATAAATCGATTGTTCCTTCGTCTTTAGGTTCCAATTTAATTATATTTTTATTATCTTCAACAGACATCTTGAACTATTCACAAGGTTTATTAAATGTTTCGCATACAGTGTTATTAGAGTGTAAACACGTATAATCGTTTATGTTAAAATTTTACAAAACGTGAGCAATGGATCCGCACAGCTTCTTTGTGCACCGACATAAACATGTTCTTTGAAAAAAAAAACTAAAAAGATTACTTATATCATTGTTTATAATGTATAAACAATGCTTATATTAGAGATGGCTGTGTATGAAATTAATATGCTTTTCTAATCAGCTGATTCTGAATTTGCAGTAGTGGTGCGTGGTGAATTGTGCTTAGGGGGCTTGTAAATAATGTAAAAAATTAAAAGATGAATTTAGGGATAAAAACGAGCCATTGTTGCAAAATAATGAGCGGTTTTTCTATTTTGCCTTTATAATAAATCCATTTTGAAATCCAAATGGGTTATATAAGGTTTCACTTTATGAAACTGTACATTTCTTTTTTTGATGTTTATAACATACTAATATTTATAGGTGTATACCAACCTTTACTAACGACAATCGCAATGTTGGCAACGTGGCAACCACCGAAACAAAAATTTCGTGATTAAATTTATAGCTCCGTGTCCGATATCCAGGGTGACAAAAGTGATTTGTCTATGAGGGTGACCACATTTGGTAGATTTCTACTTTTTTAGTAGATTTTTTGACATAAACTGAAAAAAGCTAGTAGAGAAGTAGAGAAGTTTTCTTTAGTAGATTTTTGGTATATACTAGCGACATCTCTTTCCCACATAATTATACGGAAGCACAGCGTTGAAATTTGATCCTATGGAAATCGGCACGTTTATTATCATGATGCCTAATATTTATAATAACCGAAACTTATGAATGAATGGGTGCGTGTCTAGCTAAATTTTTATTACTCTGTCGGCTAATCGCTAATCGCTTAGTCCACATCCGTTGGTAATTAATATTTCGGCGTTTATGCTACTATCATTGTTTATTCGTGTATAAGCAGTGCTACTACTTACATTGATTGGGTTAATTTTGTTTACTCTTAATCCTTATTGTTTACTGTTTTAGTTTAATTTTTAATATATTTTCACTACCACCATTCACAGTTCCAGTTCAAATGTTCTAATTTTGTATTCTGTGGTTTTGATAATACAATAGAAAATTTGTATAAGTACAAGTATCGCCATCTATTTGCAAACTACATAAAATAACCCTACCGCATGAAAGAGAACGTCTTAATGAACAGCTATCTAGCCATGTCGGTAAGTCAGTATTTAGTAAATTTTAAATGTAAATGAAGTAGATTTGTGAAATCAAATCTGGTCACCCTCCACATAACATGAGTTTATGTTATGTGTCACTTTCATAGGCCACCCTGCCGGGGCGATATCGGACAATTCTTGTAAACATTGTGGTAAGAAATTTAGAAATAATTCTAAAGGGGCGAGACCAAACACCAAGTAAGTTATCGGGAAGTACAGTACAAGGGTGCATTCTTACCTAATAATAATAATCATTTGTAGATCATATCGTACAAGCAACTGTACAGATGACTTTCATGGATGTTTGGTTTAGCCGGAAAATTAAGAGTTTGAAAATCACGAAGACTGCTTTTGAGCACAACCATATAGTTTCTAAGGTATTCATGCATTTTTTATAATATATTTTGGTGTCTACTAACCTAACATAGTTAATCTGTATAGTGTCCTACCTACTATTTTGTATTTGCAGGAAGTTTTTAAATACTATGTGTCTAAACGTTAATTAAATGCTAATACCCAGAGTGAAGTTGAGAGCATGCCGAGTCTGCATACCAACAAAAAGTTAATTTAGTCGCATATACGAAATAAAAGTGTAAAGCGAGTTACATTGAAAGATCTACATTAGCTCACAAGCAACATCTGGGAAACAAGATTCCACTATAGCAAGCTGCTTAAACTTGCTTCAAGATACACACGTTAGGTATATTAGCCTACGACCTAGTAGGTATACATACATACCACTGTTCCTTTGAGTAAGTAAAAATACACCCCAACAAATTTTTAGCTGCAACTACAAGTATTTTAGAAGAAAGTGGAGGGTTTCTGAAGCTTTTCCGGAGTTTCTGTGCTACTTATAAATTGCTTGCTATCAGGACACCAGTTTATATTTTCCTAGTGGAACATTCTAATGGAGGAAGCAATATTGCATGTGTTTGTTGCATGAAAATGCTGAGTCAAATGGATGTGTGAATCGTTTAAAAAAAAACAATCCAGATTGGGCAAAAGCAAAAACTGCAATGACTGACATGGATATGAGCGAGACATATATTTAAAGAATGTTCGTCAGATAGTCATGCTTATTTGCAAATTTCATGCTTTAAGAACTTTCCGGAGGGAAATAAGTACAAACTCACTTGGAATTTCATCTCTGTAAAACGGTATATGCCTAAACTACATTCAAAAATTACTTTACAGTAAAAACGTTGATGAGTATCATCTAATTTATCAGACAATGGCAAAGTGCATTCCGAAGACAGTATTACATTATTATAATAAAAATTGGCATTGCATTAAGAATGAGTGGGTGCCTTCACTATATGACGGTGAATGCTCATTTAACAACACAACATACAATCGTTCGGAATGTATAAATCGTCTACACTGCTTGCATATTCTGTGGTAATATTATGTAAATGTTGTTTAAAATGGTATCATGTACCCGTTTACCAGCCACCTCTACACAAATATAAATATAAACAACAAACAGCAATGCTAATTCGCACAAATACCAAAGTGAAGGAACCCGGTACTGTCCTTTATTTTAGCGGATTTCCGCTTTACTGAGCCCCGTACGAATGAGATACCTTCGCAAGGCAATGTTTGATTCTTTTAATACATTACATAGGCTGGTAACATGATTGGCTGCGAGCTTTCATTTATATAAAAATACTTACACTAGAATAAATATTCCCTTAATTGATCACAGATACAAATCGTTAACATACGTGGTTTAACTCCGAAAGAAAAGACAACTTAGTGTTGGCGAATTCAAAAGAAAAATGTATACGCAAGAATTATTTTAAAGACCAACTGTTTACAATGAAGGTATTTAATTAACCCAAAAATCGATCTGGCTCGATAGACACGCTAACTGTAACTCCCTTTCCCACGATTTCAAACCTAACTAACTTTACTCCCGCAATCAACCCCCATTTTTCAAAAATAATATAAACAACAAGAAACATTAATTTACGTTGGAACAGTTTCATATTATTATTACAAGACATCTTACTTTTAAAAATATGCGTTCGTCCGTAACAACCCTACATTTCTCTCTCGAGTTTCCAAGTAACAAACAAAGATATCTTTTGATCGCGGTCTGTACCGACACAATTACTTATTAAGCCAGTGACATTTTTCTATTAAGGATCGGCTCATAAGAAATTCCAATGATTCGTTACGCCCCTTCAGTAAAGCGTTTTTAAGCGTGCACCTGCTACTCACCCCCAACATGTGTTTTACAACCCTAGATAAATATCAGTTAGAAACAATCCTACATTCCTTACATAAAAATATATAAATAAAATATTTTGAAAACATTAGCAGATTACGACGTATTATCAAGGTATTAAAAATCCACTGATTATCTTTTCTATCGTGGTAACAATGGCGATTTGACAAACGTTTATTACAATAATAAAATTTTCGCGGTCCGCTACCTACAATCTTCTACACAAAATTTGCAGGATACAATAAGTAGTTTTTATTCAAGCAAAATGAATGTGTACAGAGTGAAGCAGAAAAGCGCTGGAAACATATTTTTCCCTTATGGAACACGCTGTATATTTTTACATTTTTATAATCTGCGCTTAATTCTAAGTATTTTATTGAAGGTTCCATGGATCTACTTTCAAATATTTTTAGAATATTGGCGTTTGAAAAGTGCCATTTTTGACTATTTGAACACTTATAGAATTCAAAAGGTTTAACTTGGAGCAAAAGGAATTTCATACTCCTATCATAATAAATTTGCGGATTTTAGAAATCTCTGATTCGCCTAGTAAAGTGGCATGATTAGAAACACTGTCAGACAGTAGGTAACATAGGAATGTGAAAGCTATTTATTAATAAAAATAGTTAAATTACTTGTAGAATTCAAAATGCAATAATATACAGGGTGTTCCACTAAAAGATGTAACCTTTTCTTAATATTTGCTTGTACAATAACTTTTGTATGAAGTATTTTTCTCTATCACACAAGATAAGAGAGTTATATAAAGGGGTGGTCCATTTATCATGACACCCTGTACCTCTGTTAAGTAAGTCATATTGCGATTAGGTAGACAGTAGACAAGTACCTTGTTGTTATGAAAAACGTTAAATGTTATAATTATCAAATATTAAATCAGTATTTTTACAACAAATTATTGTGTTTATTTTTTAACTTATTCCATACAAAAAATTCCAAACTGCCCCTAGACTTTGTTTTACAAACATACCGTAATCATTTTAACGGGTTAGGTGTCCCCGTTTTATATCCCTGAAAGTTTTTCTTTTTTTTAGCGAGAAAGACGCCCCGGGAAGAATGATCAGCAATTTGACAAAATGCAAATTTAATGTTTTAAGAAATTGGCTTATTAAAACAATTAATTGAAGGCGGCAGCACGTCGACGCCGAAGGATATGCAGCCTTTGATGCTCTATGTCTGTGGTCCGACATGGAGATCGCGTAGCTGAGTATCCGATATCGACACGGAGCTATTCTTTAACCTTACTTCGTAGAATTCCATATTTAATAGCATTAATGTTTTAAATACAATATAACCACAATTTATTTTACATAATTATTTGTTTCTAAACGCGTTTCGGTATAATATGTATCATCGAGAGAAAATATATAAATAAAATAATGACAAGTGATTATAGTAACACATATTTGTTATGGTCGATAATGGAATTAACACGGTAGGTAACAGATAATTAATGTGCACCGGACAAGCTCGATGGGATAGAGGACTGTGGGCGTGTTTTTGAATTTAAAAATGCTGAAGGTGGTTAGTCTAAAGTCGCATATAAGGGTGCGTCATAATTGGAATAGTCAGATAATGGGTGCCAAACTGTTATTAAGACGAAATCGGTAAGAATACACCTGGTCACACGTAAATAAATCAGTCGTAAACAGTCAAAAGAATTCACTTATTTTACGTTGGCTACCTTTTGGTTCACGTCGGGGATGCTTCGAAAATTTAGCTCTAAAACAAATCTCAAAACCGCTCAAATACTACGCAAATCAGCTGTTGGGGTGCATGATTTCTTTAATGTTACGTTACGTTACCCCAAACGCTTCTGAACAAAATACATTCAAACAAAACAAAAAAATAAACAACCCTAAACGTTTCGCTCCATTATTACAAAATCAAAGTCAAATACTAATCATCTCCAAAGCTGTCATCAATTTAATTGTTTTAATCACCATTTTTCGTAAATTATTGCTTTAATTGGTCGGGAGGAGGTTACAAATAACGCTATAATATTCAATTAATTGTTCATCTATTCAATAAACATCAGTAAAACAAGAAAAACACACAACAATGTATAGATGTTAACACTAATTTATGTTGAGTTATCCTAAAATTTAAACTAGGGAAGAACGTAATTTGATTTAACTTGCAAGTTAACCTGTTTTCCCTTAATTTTAAATTTCGAAAATAGAATTATGCAGATACGGTTGAAATTTAGAACATTTACGTAGCCAAAATGATCACTCAAAATAAATTTTACAATACGAAATTTTTACACACATAAACCTGTAGTACATTTAATTAAATATTTAAAAAAAATAGCAACGAAATCTCAAATAAAACCAGTCCGTGAACCTTAATTTAAAATAACATGAAAGCATCAACACGTCAGCTAAAAACTACTACGTTTATTCGCTTTATCTCCAAATAATTTCACCAAAATGCAAACAATCGTATAACACAATAAACGTACAATGTTAAATTACCTTCTGCACAGTCCTTGAGTACTTCTCCTTCAGGTGACAGCGGAAGCAGTCTGGACTTAGGGGGCTTCAGGATACCTGCTGAATGACCCAAATCGGCAAACCAAGGCAGCAATTTCCAAATAACAATTTCAATAACGTTACGTCTTATTTGACTGGTCTGGACGTTGTATAGTTTATGTACACAAAAAAAGATAGTTTTTACGCACGAATTATTTACACAATCTGCCGTAATCTTAAATTAATTCGGTAGCTTTATTTACAAGTCAGTAAAATCCGATGATCTATCAAGACATGCTACAATATCCTCAACATTACGAAACCAAAATACGATTTTATCAGAAACATTTAATTCACAAAATCTGGTCTTCTAAATTATCTTTAAAGATATTAGCTAAAATGAACGAAATTGGACTGCCCAAACGGAAATTTGCGGTATCTTTATGCGCATCAACTACTAGTGGCTATTAGCAGTACCCGTCACCAGAATGTTGCCCTACTATAGAAATTCCTCCTTTCATAAGGGATTTTTAACGTGTCAAACATCGTATTGTCATGGGACTTACAATTTTACTTTCTACCCGAGGAGTGGTTTGGTTTTTCACCGTTTTAGAAAAACGGCTACATCAGCCAGGTTTGAAACCGAGCCGTTCGGCCAAAAGGCAAGCACTCTAGCCACCGAGAGGGTTCAACATTATTATTACGTAAAGAATTATTTAACAAACGCGTAAATTCTTGAGGAGGTATTTTAGAAAACATAGTAGTAACATCAAACCTTACAAGTATATTATGTAGTGGCAATGTTTAGTCCGATTTTTAACATATTTTAAATACAGAATTATAGTGTGCGTCAAGTTTGCTGTTTTCCCTTAACGATTTGTTACGTTATTATTTTACTTATTTGTTTCCTCTCAATGAATAATTATATAAAATAAATTGTGTAATAATATTTATTGATTATTACAAACTTAATTGTAATTTTTTCTACATTTTCAAGTGAAACGTATTAAACCGATTTTGTATAAACATTGTTTATGTGCAATTTTTTGTAACATAATGAAAAGTATCTGGTATACGGTCTACAGAGCAAATGGCTGGAATGTTTAATTTTCCTTTATGTTGGATATAATATTCTATTTTATTTTATGCTATATATTAGTAACATATTTCAGTGTGTAAAATTGTGTTAAAACCGCAAGCACAAAATAAAATAATGATTTATGTGAGATAGACGTCTACACCTTCATCTCACAAAGACGTTATTGGATATTTAGATGCCAACTAGAAAGAAAATTCCAAAGCCGTATTTTTTACTGGTTTAAATATAATTATTTAGATACATCAATTGAGGGTGTAGTCAACCAATACACGACATTATTAATTTTGTCAAGCTTTCGAGAAAATGTATTCTCATCATCAAGACAGTTATACAGAACAATGTTACTATTCTGAAATAATTAATGTTAAACTTACTAACGTGAGGATTATAAAAAGTAGGCAAAAAGTAAATAATAACTTCAAAACTTCAAAATGACAGCATAACTAAAAAAATTATCTTAAATCACATTATTTTCTTTCCTTATGTTGTCAGTTTCAAGTTTTGAAATTATTGTTAATACTATTATTGTTTTTTTTTACTTTTTGCCTACTTTTTATAATCCTCACGATAGTAAGATTAACATTAATTATTACATAATTGTAACATTGTTCTTTATAGTTGTCTTGATTAGAATAAATTTTCTCGAAAGCTTGACCAAATCAAGGGGCCTTTAAATTAATAAGGTTCTGTATTGGTTGACTGCACCCTCAATAGACTTATCTAAATAAGTATATATGTACACTATATATATATATATATATATATATATATATATATATATATATATATATATATATATATATATATATATATATATATATGTAGACATAAAGTATTAATACGAATAAATAAATATTTGTACATTAAAAAATATAAATCATGTACGTACAGCACACACACTAGCGTGCACACCCGTACACGCACCCATCCGCACTCACACACCCGCACATACACACTCGCACACAACGCGCGCGCACACGCATCCGTGCACACACACGCGCACATACAACCGCGCATACACCCGTGCACACACCACTACACACACGCGCTCATACACCAGCGCCCACTCCGCACTCGTACACCTGCGCATACACACGCACACACACAGATACTGCCCGCGCACGCATCACACCCATGCACACACACCAGCGCACATACACACACACCCGTACACACATCCTCACGCTCGCATACGCGAACACACTCAATAGTGCGTGTGTGCCAGAGTGTGTATGTCCTTTAATTTTTGGATTAGATAAGATTCACTTGTATATATATATATATATATATATATATATATATATACAGGTGAATCTGCTAATCCAAATAAGATACTAAACTCATCATTCTAAGCAAAAAAGTTCATATGTACATGGGTCCGGAAATGCTTCGTTTCCGAGATACAGTGATGCTACGTATGGATACGTTGTATAAAAAATATTTCGGTTCAACATATTGTTATTATTTTTGTGTATAATTTTTTAATATATGTTTTACTTGATATTGCTACCAAAAAGTCGATAAAGATTTTTAAATAGATTATTACTCTTATAGGATGACGTAATAAAATCATATTTACAATAGCAGGTACGTATTCGTGGACTTTAAACTTGTAGTTATTAATTCGCATATAATAATAAACCATTAAAACCTTTTGTCTTTTATTTACATTATATATATACCTGTAAGATTGTAGTTTCTGCACTTGTCTTATGAGGTTAAGACCCCATACCATTTCGAACCAGGGAGAATAGGTTTTGAAGATCTACACTTGTCTTACAAGTTATCATTAGGGGCCCCTTATTTCAAATTTCCCGCCATAACCAATCAGAATGCACTTAATCCTCCAATCAGAGCACAGCGGCTGAGTGGTGGTGCTAAGGACTAATCAGAAGCCAGAGAGGCGGGTGCATGCATGACCAATCGGTTAAAAGTGGGGCGTGGCCTAGTTTTAATCTCTCCAATCAGAACACTGCATGTACGCGCAATTGCCTAACCTCCAAGGGGTATACAGCCAAAAAGGCCCTTAATACAACCAAATTATGGGCGCAACTAAGTAGTAAAAGTTTGTTTAGTCTATTTTTGAACTGTAAAATGAACTTTTTGAAGTGCAATAAGATTAAAAAGGAGCGTATAACAAAAAAATTTACGGAAAACCACGTGATAAAAAAGTAGGACTTACAGTTTTTGTGACAATTTTCCATCAAAGTCAATTTATAAAACCATCCTTCTTGCTTTTTTTCGAGCAAATATGTCTATGTCACCATAAGCCACCTTTTGAATCAGGCTTCCCTCGATGTTGAGCAGGGCTAATGATGTCAATCTATCATCGCTGGTTGACGTTCTTAAGTAGTTGTTCACACGACGAAGGGTAGAGAAGGACCTTTCTCCTTTACAGTTTGTTGCTGGTGCATTAAGGACCATTCCTAAGACAATGTCAATGTTTGGGTAGATTTCAACTGCATCAAAATGACGCAAATCCTTCATAATGTCCGCTGTTTTTTTCTTTGGGAGTATTTTGCATTAAAAAGGGTTTCAAATGTAAACACTCTTCAACAAAAACTTGCTCTAGATATTCGGGGTAAAATCTCAATAGTTCTCCTGCATGTTTGGTGATTTCTGAGGCTTCTAGTCCTTTAACAACTTCAAAAAATTCAAACTTATAGTATAGTTGAGTGTATTTATTTCCACGTCTCTTGAGTTCGGAATGTAAGCTGTCTAATATGACATTGAAAGTGTTCACATGAAAGTTACGTGAATTTAAATTCAACATCACTGCTTTGTCCACTGTAATCATTAAACTTGATAGATATTTTCCTTTTGCGTCGGTTGTCTGCTACATATTCCTTCTTGCCACATTTGTCTCTTGCTGATTTTTCTAGGCTATCGAAGGTTCCTCTTATTCTTGAAGAAAACCACAGAGATTCATAGTAAGTAATAATCTTCCCTAGCTCTGTAGTTTCATACTGCAGTTTTATGTTCACCTTGTTAAACCTTTCCAATATGGCACTCCAGAAAATTGACATGAATGTTGTCTCCATGGAGTTCAACTTTGTCTCAAAGCATTGGATTCATTCCTTGTTGAAGGTTTCTGATCACAGTTAGTAGAAATTTCATTCAAACTTTTCAAAATACCTTCTGTGTTTTCACTTACAACTCGGCATGCGTCGTGACAAGCAGATCATCGAGCCTTAGATAGGATTTGTAACTTAAGGGTACAATTTTTCTGTAGGTTGAGGCACTGAAAAAATTGAAAAGTGACTGCAACAATCCAAAAAATGAAATAGCCTCTTTATATGATTCTACTGCATAAGAACCTATTCAATTTAAAGAATGTACTGAGCATGGCACATACTCCGCTAGAGGATTCAGTTCCTTGATACGAGCCTGAACGCCGGTATACACGCCAGACATATTTGAAGCGTTGTCGTACGACTGCGCTCTGCAATTAGAAATGTCCAAATCAAATTTTCCAAAGAGTTCTGGAACTGATTTGACAATTTCCGCAGCTTTATGGCCCATAATAAACATTTCAATTGGAGCACCATCACTGGAATCATATCTGAGTACTAAGGTCAGTTGATCAACATGTGATGTGACCGGTGTGGAGTCTAATACTATACCAAAGTATTTAGCTTCTTTAACTTCTTTTGTAATTGTATTTGTAACTTTATCAGCCATAAGAGCAATACGTTCTTCGTATGTCGTCTTTGAAATATAAGATGTGGTTCAGGAACCTTTATCGCTATATTGCCTTAAATGTTCCGTCATGAAAGGGTCGAATTCAGCTAGGAATTGCAATAGTCCGAGGAAATTTCCACTGTCAAGATTTTTTAGGTGTTCATGAGTACCACGTAATGCCAGATCCTGAACATACTTAACTGCCGCCACTACTCGCTTAAGTACCTCCCTCCAACAATAGAGCTCTAGTTCGAGAGCCTCAGTAACCTGGCTGTCATCACGATCTTCTAAACTACCTCTAAGTTTTAGTTTCTATAAGTAATCTATATGATTTAAAATATTTTCATGTTCTAAAACTCGTAGATTAGCATTTTTCCAGTCATTGTATCCGCTATCAAATGCGCCCGTCGTATCAGACTGTCCAAATAACATACGTGGGACGCAAAAAACGCATCCTTTTGATGGTGAATAAACCAGCCATGTTCTGTTTTTTGTTTCACCATTTTGGAGTTTTTTGAAAAATAAGGTCTTGGACACACAACGAGCTTTGTCAGAATATTGTATTTTAGATTGATTAAG